>VXAA01000320.1:120897-180764 GCA_013399115.1 Anseranas semipalmata | reverse complement strand
CCCAACCGGGCCCCCCCTCCATCTCGGCCCCCGCCTCGCCCAGCAGTCTAGGGGGTCAGCCTTGCTCCCGTCTCTTCCAGAAGCGTTTGAGAGGCTTTTTTCAGCAGTACTGTATCACATCCGTCATCGGGGGGTGGGAGGGCAGAGGAAGCCGCACCGTTTTTGAAATGGGTGACAACAGAACGAATGACTTTGTAGTTGTCTTTCTCCTTTAGTTTTCTTTTATTTTTAAAATCCCTTGTGCATCAGTGCCACCAAACTATTGAAGCAAGAAAAGCCAAGAGACTGCAAGAACAAGGCAAATAACTCAAGCTCCGTTTCAGCAAGGCTCTCCCTCCTCTTCGTCCCTGACACATCCCTATGCCCTACCATGGCGATTTCAGGATAAATTGAAAAAATGAATGAATAACTAGAGGAAGCTCTGGAAAGGCGATGCTCCCCAGGGAGGGACTGCAAAAGACTCCTGTGGGTGCAGATCCCAGCTAGCTACCTGGAGACAGATGCACAAAACTTCACGGTACAAGACTCAAGGGATGGCAGAAAGCCGATCACGTCTCGCTTACATGTCAGCTGCCAAGCAACTAATGACAACAGCAGGTCTGCAAGTATAGAAACCCCAGTAAATCTGAAAACAATTGATGACAGGCAGCTGTTCCCATGGACCATGAGTTGGAGAAGGGAAGGTATTGTCATCTCGGAGGGTCTGGAAAGGAGAAGGGGTGGGTCTCTGGTGTCTGGATTTGTGTATGTTGGTATGTGGAAGTGCAGGTGAATGAAAATGGAGTGCTACTAGGAAAATTAATTACATGGAAAAATAAACCTGTCAGTATGTCACGAGGCTTTGACCCCATCCCCTGAGGACAAGGAGTAAGTCACAGGAGGTCAGTCTTCAGTGCTCCCAGTGGGACAGAGGAGTTCATAAAAACTGAGCAAAGGAATCTGGGAAAGGTATGGTTGACAGAAGAGTCTTTGCATTCAGATTAGACTAATTATGTCCATCTAATTAACAGCTTTGCGGTTCAGGGGTGTAGTTTAATGCTGTCTTCCATTTTTAAAGGAAAGTTTCTGAATATAAACAAGTGGTTAGGTGTATCAATTTCTCTAAATCCAGTCTGCTTGGGCTCCTTGTTATTGTCAGTTTGAAATGGTTACCACTGATGCGTTTCTGTTTTTTTTTTTTCTGTAAATTACATTATTTCACCCTAAAAATGTTTCCACATGGATTTTTATTTTTTGTTTTCTCTTCCTGAATAAGTAGCAGATGCCTTCCAAACTCATAGTGAAGAAGAGCCAGTGTGGTTGCTCTTGTCAACTCTCAACAACATCACTTCTCTTACAAGTTGTTGACTGAGGCAAAAATCACACACCAGACACACAAGATGGGAATCAGACTTCCAAGAAATGCACTGGCTGCATTTCTCCATGCTTTTCTCCTCGCCTTTGTGGGACCCCCACCATATTCCACAATATTGCGTATGCACATATAGCAAATTTTCTGAGCACCTGCCTTTGCAACACAGTGCTAGCAATAGGTGAGCTCACTCTGCACTTCAGTCAGACCTCTGGCTCCCTAATTTACTGTCAGGATCAGTTCTCACAAAAGGACTCTCTCTCTGGAAATTGCGAAGTCATAAAAGGTAAACTGTCTTTGTAGCTGCAGTTCTATGAATATCTAAGGGTTCTCATACTTGTATCATTTTTTATCAGATAAAGAAATGCTTTGCCAAGTACTTACTTCAGTGCTGTTGGAAATATTAATTCTAGCTTTTCTAGAAAAAAAAAAAAAAGAAAAAAAAGAAAAGAGAAAAAAGAAAAAAAAAAGGAAAAAGAAAAAACAAGTTCGTGGAGTAAAACGAACAGATGAAAAAGACTCAGTGGAGACCTGCCTTGGGACCCTCTTGATCAGTACGTTTGTGAATGAAGCCTTACCATGGGACCCAGGGTCAGTCTAAACACCAGCCTTACCCATGTTAGGTCAGTATGCCATCTTTTAGATGAGATAAACACAGAAATCACAATGGAGCTGAAGACTCATTCTACAGCCAAGGCTGGCTATTCTTCAAAAAGGCTGATTAATTCTCTCACAACACTGTTTTGTCTGCAGGCGGCACAGAGCAGTCCCCAGTTTGGAAAAATAAGCAACAGTTTTGCTACTTGCTATGTCAGATTATACCAGCTACAGGGCATGGTTAGTTCAACGAGATGACTTTGTGATTGTCAGGTGGGAGTGGGAAGCTTTTAACACCCTGACACAGATTTGTTTGGACTCCCTCTTGTGATGGATGGGATCTAGTTAAATAGCTGTTTGATTTGGTGTGATGTTGAAAGGTGTAAAACCTGGGTATAGTGTAATACAGGATCGATAAATATTTCTCTTAACAGATCCTCAGTATTTCAAAAATGTTTGGAAAAGAAATTGATTCTCAACAGTACGACACTGAGAACTTTTTTTAGTGTCAATTAAGCAATAAATACAAATCCATATATCTAAACCTACTGCTGGGGAAAAAAATAAAAGCAGTGTATACTCCATGACTAAAACTAACTTCTTGCAGATGTTCATTCTCCCCAAATTAAGGGAAAAAAAAACCTACAATATTAAAGAAGCAAAATAAAACCTGCATCAGGCTAGAAAAATAATCAGTTTAAAATACCCCTATGTAATCATCCAGTTTATGAATAAAAAACAAACTCCAAATTTTTTTTGTTGTACATATTGTTACTGCATGCTTACCATATGTTAGATGGAAGCATTTCCTATCCGTTGTGGATAAAAGAACATTTTTCAAGTTGTAGTAAATTATTATAAAGCCAATGACATTTCATGGCATGTTATTGTATCAAGCTGTGCTTGTTGTATTTTTTTCTTTATGGTTGTATTGCTTTTTTATAAATGTACAAATATTTCTTGTAGTGACGAATACCTGTTTTACGTAGCATTAATTGAAGCACTAGAACTCCAGGCTACCCACTCCCCTGCTCTGTTGGCAAAGAGTTTTGTAGATCCATCCAGGGCAGGACGCGGCCAGACACCGACTGGGCGTGGGGAACTGGATGCTGAAGCAGAGCACTCATGCTCGGTTTTGGTGGACCCTCGCTAACGTTCTCAGAAAAATAAGAGCACGTTTGGTGGCAGATTTGTACCTGCTCTTGTGTTTAGGATCAACCTAAATGTGGCTGCTAAAATGGCATCCCAGAGGTACTGCAAATGCTTTTAAAACTCATACTCCTCTTATACCAGTCCCTAAAGATTATCTTAGGAACCTAATTTAAGGTATTAAGAATGAAAATTTAGGCCTGAATTTAAATCAACTTCCCCTGACAATTAATGCTATGTAAATGAGGTTGAATTAGCTGGTGTACCATATACTGATATATGGTAACCTATGTATTCTCTCTCTATAAAACTTTCCTAGAAACACATTACACAGGCTATCAATCCACACTAGCCATTTTTTAAGTAAAGGTTCATTATAGATCAAAAGGAGTTGAGTGGCACTACATCTGCTCTGCAATTTCAAAAGACTTCAGCAGGTCTCACTGTTTACTATTTGCACATGCTCATATATGGGATTGGTCTAAACAGCAATAAACAGATGTCTGATGACATTAAATAAACAGTTGTTTCTTTTGCTCTAAATAGATCACTTTGACTACTCCCTTTGTTTTTAATTCATGCAAAACTTTCTATCAGTGTATCGTGCAGCCTCAAAGGACTAAGCAGACGCATTTGACAAAGGTTTGGATTTTTTTAATTGCTAAAAGGTTACACATTGTTGCTGGCTGTATTTTGAAGCATTCACCCACAAGAACCTTGGTGGCCATCAGAATTCTCTCTCTACTCCTTGGTGCATGAAGGCATCTTCTGTCACTGTTTATTTTGGGGAAGGGGGGGGATGTCTGGCTTTGGAGAGCTATGGTGAGATCTGAGGGTAACCAGTCAGTAATGTTGCCTTATATGTGGTGCTGATGCAGCAAAGGAAAAGAAACAAGCCTTCTGTTCTGATGTTGAATTATGTTTTGTCAGTTCAGCCAATATTGTGCAATGATGTTTTTACTCCCTCTGTTTGTTGCATGTGTCATTTGTTAAATTCAGTCATTATTCTTGCTGACCTTGATGTTATTATTAAAGAACTACACAAATTCATGTTGGGCTCCCTCAGATTCATTGGCTAGGTACAGGGAACGACAAGGGGAGAATCCTGGTCACAAGTTTTCCAATAACCAGCTTTCCATCACTTTGGAGAATTCAGACTTGGAGATTTTCTTCCCGACAGTCCAGAGTACTTCTGCCTGACACAAAAGCTATTTTCATTTGGATGCGACAGCCTAAACTGTCTGCTCCTCAGCTGATACCCAGAGCCTCACCTCCCAACCACAGGTAACATTTTATGCAGTTACCTCAGCAGCCTTTAACAAAGCATATTGGCTACTAGAAATACCTAAGCAAGTTTCCTCTCACATTTGCTGATAGGACTTCTTTCTTCTTCTCTGCTTAACTATCTCTAACCCTTCTGGATTTGGATGTGGTTGGAATATTTTATTCCACAAAGATTAACAGAGCATGAGGGAGAAGTTTAACAGAGTATGAGGAAGTTCAGCCTCAACACCCTGCCCTGTTTCAGCAAAGCACGCAAGCTCATGCTTTTTAGCTTCTTCTGAAAATGTGAACTAGCAGTTTCCTCAGTGCATAAAGCCTTGCAAGTCTAGACTCAGTCAGGATTTATTTTTTTATTTTTTAAAACCAAATCTGTACCTAGCAAATGCAAGGAGGAAGCCAAGGTCCTCAACAGGGTCTGCTCTCTGGCTTGGATAAGAAGTGCCTTTCTAACGCAGATTATCAAAGAAAATCACAGCTGCTCCTCTCAGAAGAAGACAGGTAAAAAAAAAAAAAAGTAAGGAAAGTTAAACCTCAGCCCAGCCCAAACTCAGAAGAGACGGTGCAAACCTGCCGAGTCTCAATGGTAGCTCCAGGTTTTTCAGGGCACACATTTGCACAGAAATGCAGATGCCATCACCATGCCTTCAGCAAGACCAAATTTCCCCAAGACAGGCCATTTTTAGAGCAGAGTGGCTGCAAACAACGAGCTGTGCGTGCAAGGCGGCTGAGCAGCACTGGCCATCAGAGCACGTGGCCGCCTCCTTATTCACTCCCAGTGACCCCCCCCATGAGTCCACCCGGAGCAGAGCTGGGTTCCAGGGCCATGGGAGGGCTGCGCAGCTTTGGGGCTGCATACAGTGATTTCGGAGCATTTGGTGGCAAAGTGCCTCAGGAGCCAGCCCGTCTGCAGAGCAGGGATGCAACGGAGACGAGGAGTGTGCCCGCAGCAGCTGGAGGAAGCCAAAAGGGTGAGTCCTGGCTGGGTTGCATCCAGCAACGTCTTGTATGTTGGTGCACAAGGGAGCAGGCCGCTGTCCCCTGGGCTTTGCACCTCTGGTAGAGGCAGCAGCAGGGCAGGCGCAGCCACCAGCACCAGCCTCAGCACGCAGGGCATGAGCGGGCCACAGGGAGCGGCCCCTTCCTAACACTCTGTGTGGGTCTGCTCACGGGGCTCTCCTTGCAGGTGGACCCGGCTTGCTCCTCCAAAAGCTTGCATGGCTTTGGGCAGCTGAGGAGTTCCTTGCTTGGCAGGGAAATAAATTATTGTGTATTCTGTGTTTTTTTTTTTTCCTAATTCTGGCAGAGAAAGCCTCTTCTGAGTCATAGATAAGGATCTTGTAAGGGGGCTGATGGAAACAGCAGTGAGACTCAAGGCATGGCAGGATCCTCTCTTCTCTGTTCATGTTGCTGGAGAATATAATGCTCTTTTTTAAAGAAACAGCTATAAAATAACTTGTAAAAACAGTGTGAGCTACAGAATAAATCATGTTGTACTCATGCAGTGGCTGACAGGCTGCACCACACTGCCAGAATAAACTGCTGATACTTCTTGAGATTATTTAAATATCTTTTAATATTTAAATGCTTTCAAAGGTCCTTCTTGCTAGTAGGGGAAGGTAAAATATCATTGGAAGGCCCAGAGCAGGAGGGAAGGTGTTTTCTTGTGTGAGTGTAGATGTGGCCCAGAGTAACGTCATGAGCTAACCCTACCACAGCCTGAACAGGAATTTTTCTGGTTCTTCACAGTCATTAAATCCTGGGGCCTTTTCCAGAGCTGGAGGAATTAATAGGGAGGAAGAAACGATAGCATGCAAAAATACCACAGCGAGTGGAAAACTGAACTTAGCATATGAGGTAACTTTTACTTGCAAGAGGGCTGGGGATTTCTATATTCCACTTTCCGTTCCCATTTAAAATCCTTCCTGGCATATCCTTGAGGCTGCTGCTGTGTGCCTTTGGGTGTGTATGTCTTTAGCTGCTCGTAGAAGATGTTTAGTGCTCATTTCTTCTTGCATTTGAGCTCTTACTGTCTTAATTGAGTCTCCCTGTACATCTAGGGCACACTAGTGGTTGACAGGGAATGGAGGTGTCAGGATCCTTTTCCTAGGTGGTTTTTACTCAATGGAAAGTCTCTAGAAAAGTAAAAACCAAGCAGACATAGAGTATGTCTGCACTCCTTTAATCTGTTTTGGGGGATGGGTGACATGCAAAATGTGAGCATCTATAGCCTTAAAAAGATTTGTCTGCCTGTGAGCATTGCCATATAACGTCCTGTTGTGCTATGACTTGCCTAGGCAAACCTTGAACTATTTTTAAGAAAAACTGGGAAAAAATTCTCTGGCCCACAGATCAGATAAGGGCCCCTGTGGTACCGTAGCCTGGCCCTGGTTTGATTCTTCTCAAGGGAAACCACAGCAAACCCTGCCTGTGCTGGCAGGGAGTGTTTCACGGGGTGCGAGGAATGGAGACGCCGCGCTTTCAGGCTGTTCCCGTGCCGCTTGTGGCTGCGCTGTGCCCTAACCATTGGGAATGGCACAGCAGGCTCCCCGGTAACTATGGCAACGGCCGATGTGGAAAAAAATATTAGGAATGGATCGAAAGTATTTTTAGCTGTCTCAAATGCAGCACAGCAGCAAGGAGCCAAGGGAGCCAGCGTGAGATATATGGGCAGCATTTCCATTGACTGCCAGGAAACAGCCCCCGGGGTGGAACTCGGGAATTTCTATTTTGATGTGATACAGTGTGAATTTGACGGTAGTTACTTTTTTGGGGGTAAGACTAGTGTCTTTCTGTGTGTGTGTAATACACAGTTGGCTTAAAGTAATAACAATTACAGAAGCCTGTTTCACAGGCTGTCATGGAAACTGGAGAGCTTTGCTCTTGCTAAAAATGTATTGAAATAACTGTAGTAGCATCAGACAGTTTTCTGTTTGTTTTCTTAACAGTACAGCTCAGAAGGTCAACTTCTGAAGTCATTCTCACTTGTCTGCCTCTGCCTCTGATCCTGTCTGGGTAGGGATGTGGATGGCTTGGTCCAGACTTGCAAAATAAAACAAGATTTTTTTTTCTTTTTTTTTCTTTTTTTTCTTTTTTTTTTTTTTTTTTTTTAGAGAAGAATGTGGACACAAATAACCTGTCAAAGATGAAACAGGTAGTTGTTGGCAGAGCTATTCTCCTAGGTGCTTAGATAATAGCCTGCCCTCAAAACATGGCAGCAAACTGGACAATTGTTTTCTTCTTTTCAGTTGTAGGAGATCTTATAAGCTGCTTTTTTTAGGAGACCGAGTCATTTGCATTGACCCAAATAATACAGTAAGTTAGAAATACAGTTTCAATTCTTGACCGTGACACTGGGTGAAGTGAGAGTGCACATGGCATCTGAGACATCATCTTCAGCAGCAATAAAAAGAGAAGTACTCAGAATTTTTGTTCCCAGCAATAGGGCTTTCCTGACCAAGGTTGGTGATGCTATGAAATCGGATTCCCATGTGGTTTCTTTCTCTGCATGCAAACCAGTCCGGAGGTGAAACCATTTGTATCCAGTAACTGGTGATGCCACTCACTCCCAGGGCAGCAGCGATCTGCTGTGGACCCCACGGGCAGCTCCGTGGGATAGGCGCATCAACTGGGTGCGGAAAAAGCCATATTTGGAGGATATAAGGAGGAAGCTCTTGGAGCAGAGTTGCTGGTGGCACTTGTTGCTTCAAAAATAAAACTGGAGCTCAGATGGCTAGATTTGCAGGTTACAATGAAAGCTTTCATTTATAGCAGTTAAAACCTGACCGCCCACTGCCTCACAAGCTGTTCTCAGCTAGCGCATGCATTCCTTTGACATTTATGGTCGCTGACTCGAACCAGGTGTTGCACACGCACTGAAGAGGTTTATGCTTCTGACCACAGCTCTGGAGCTGGATTTGTGGAAGACCCTGGGCATCCCTGGTGGTGCCCGTGATCTCCAGGCTTGCCATAGGACCTGGAGCCAGGATCCTGGCTGAGGCAAACCTATAACTCAATCTCTGTTTCATGGCAATTCTGTTAGGGCCTGCAAGGCTGCATAGCTGTTGGGGCTTTTTGGAATAAAAAAAAAAAAAAAAATCCCACAGGATTAGTTCCTGTGGGTTCTTTAAATATCCAGTGCTCTCTGTAGCAGGCAGAGGAAAGCTTAGGTAATGCTTCAAATATGGAGGTAACTCTATCTACTTATCTGAGGCCAAATTGGCAAGGTTTTAAAGAGTGCCCATTATAAATGGAAGACATCAGTGATAGTGACTAAGAAAGCCCTGCTCTGGCTGCTAATCAGGACTGGATGCTATCAAACCTCATCCCGTCTTGTTTCCAGGCAAAGGCCAAGCAGACAAAGGAGCTCCCTGTGCAGGCTGTACTGCCTGATGTGTGGGAACAAATGCAAGGCAAATGTCAAAGGGAAGCAAGGGCCTGGGTTTTCATCGCGAAGCCAAAAGCTTTGCAGACATTCCTGAGAAGCACCTTGGAAATGGGCAGAGCAGCTTCAGAAACTGTATCCTCTGATCTGAAGGTCCTCTGAAAACTGCAGAAATTCCCCAGATTTCTTCTTAGCCTAGGACACAGTGCAACAAAGAGGTGGTACAAGCATATCTTGCTGTATGCATGTATAATGGCTCTAAGTGAGTCCCACATCATGGTGCACCACTGCAGGACATGGGCACATTGTTTCTGGTTGCAGTGACGGTGGGAGTGGCAGAGAGCAGCACTGAGCTTTGCAGAGGTGCTGTTTGTCCTCCAGGAAGCATTGATGTGTGTTTGGAAGGGTGGTACAACAGGACTTCTGCCAAGACAAGTGCTCCAGGATTTCTCCTTGATGTATAGGATGCCTTAGAAGGGAATCTGGCTCCATTTGCAAAACAACTTTTGATTTTTCTCTTGGCAAGAGCTTCCCTTTGTCTCCAGATATCTTGATCTCATGCCTGTTCCAGCTGTGACTCCATAGCCATGCTTCAAGCCTTCCAAGCCTGGCCTTCTGTAACAAACTTTCTCATAAAACAGAAGGGGCTCATGCATCATCTTCACCAGACAGCTGTGAGAATCATGCGCACAAACGCCAAAGAGATGCCACGTTCACTTTGTGACGTCCATCTTTTACAAAGAAGCTGTTGTAAGCAGCAACAGAGTGGTTTTGTTCCTATCATTTCTCTCCTGTTCTTGCAGCAATTGGTGGCCGTTGACTTCTGGAGGGAGAGGGCTTGCTGCATGCAAGTCAGAAAGCACTGCAGAAGCACAATGGGGCTACACCCAGCCTGCGCTGTGCCCTGTCCTGGCTCACCCTCTGTTGTAGAATCACAGAATGGTTTGGGTTGGAAGGGACCTTAAAGATGATCCAGTCCATCCCCCTGCCATGGGCAGGGACACCTCCCAGTAGATCAGGTTGCCCAAAGCCCCATCCAGCCTGGCCTTGAGCACTTACAGGGATGGGGCACGTTGCCGGCTTATGTTGAATTTTTCATCCACCAGTACCCCCAAGTCCTCCTCTGCACAGGGCTGCTCTCAGTCCATTCATCTCCCGGTCTGTACTGATGCTTGGGATTGCACCAGCCTGGACCTGGGACCTTGTACCTGGCCTTGTTGCCCTTTGTTCATGTTGGGAGATGTATTTGCAGATCCCTCCTTCCTGTTATGGCGCAGCAGAACACAGTCCCATCACACATGGTCTCCCTTCATCTGTGATCACCCTTCAGTGCCCCTCAGTAGGCCAGTGGCCTAGACCAGGAAGGTCCTGTGTCGTAGTCTGTGCCATTTTCTAGCATAAATTTTCCCGTTTGCTTAATCTGTGCATCCCCACCTCTAGGATGGGCAGAGTCACACAGCTCCTGCCTGTGGAGGTGACCTGTCCCATGCTGACGCAGGTGTCCCCATCGCAGCGAGCTAAGGAAGAGAAGGGACCCATGCCTGGAGAAGCTGCCGAGGCTGTAAGTGCAAGGGCATCCTGCCCCTCGCTGGTCTGTGGGGGCTTTTGCCTGAATTTGGACTGGAGGAGACTTGGCCTTTGCTTTGCACCTCTTCAAAATGATTTCTTGCTGAAACAATTTGGCTGAAACAGCCAGCAGCTGAAGCCAAGTGCTGGACCACCCAAGCCACTGGCCTAATCCACTGTGGCACATTTTTACATTCCCACAACATAAAATTAAATAAATAAAAGCAGACCAGAATGTGAGAAACAAAAAAGAAGGCAAGAACTGCTCGAAACCCACCAGAGAACCCACTGGTTCTGCACGTTAAAGGTAGATCCTGATCAGAGCCATAAGTAGGGATCACATTAGCTTATGGGATCTCTTAATACTTGGGTGTCAAGCGGGCGAAGTTCACAAGAACATAATAATCTATATTTAGATGACAAACCGTAGCATTGCAAAGGCCGACTTCTCTGAGCAGCAGCGTCAGAACAGCTCTGGAAGCTGGGGGAAAATCAGTTTAAACAAATCACCTCGTGGGATCGCTGAGGCGGAAGCAAAACTTCCCTGCGGGGGCAAGCGGCGCTGCCGGGGCAGAGTACGCGTGGGAGACGGGGCGGGAGAAGGGCTCAGCACGGAGCTGCAAACCCCCCTGGCAGCAATGAAGCCCAATGCAATCCCCTTGTAAATGATTCTGAGCTAAAACGAGCACAGGGTTGCTTGTGAGTTCGTTTGGATTGTTTCAGTCACAAGCAGAGCGCGTTGGGGTGCGAGGATGCTCCTTGTTTCTGCATTACCCGCCCTGTGCGTGTGCCTAAGGAACAGGAGGGGATTCAAGCAATGCCAGCTCCTTCCAGGCGTGCAGCTCCACTGAGCTCGCACAGACCTCGGAGAGAGCAAGAGAACGAGAGAGCCCCGGTAGAGGGGTCCTGGCAGTGCAGGGACCGGGGCAATGAAATCCTACCCGGGCTGCTGCAGAAGGACAACAACCCTGCACCAGAGAGCAGTAAATAGGTCGTGTCTTTCACACTTGGTACGCCACTCCCATTTAATCCTGTCCCCCTCCTCTTTCCATGGGTTTCCTGTCCAAAAATTCCTGACTTCATTTTTTTCCTCCCTTTCTACCGTTGTGGGAATATGATTTAATCACAGCCAGCTCCACTGGGGAGGTGGCAGGGCAGAAGTGATTTGCAGTGGTGATGTGTGCCTGCCTGTCTGCAGCCAGCTCGGTGACAAATCACTTCATTGGAAGCTCAGGATGTTTGGTTTGAGTTGTGTTGGTTTTTTTTTTTCTTTTAACTCCTCCTCCCTTTCTGTAGAAGAAAAGAGATGAAAGATGAGCTGTGCTGAAAGTCATTCCCACAGGCGCCCCACTCCTCGGAGGAGTTTGCAGCTGGGGGTGTGATATTCCGCGTGCTGGCAAATCCAAAATGCTGCAGTTTGCTAGTGCATTAATGGTGCAGGGTTTCACGGTTGCTTCCCACGCTCCAGGGAAGACTGGAACGTATTCAGGCTTCTGGAGGAGGACCTTCAAGCCGATGAAAGGATGGGGGGATGTTGTCTCAAGTAGCAATTTCTTGCACAGCTGCCCAAGTTTGCAGCAGGAACAGGTCTGCTGGTTGTGCTGCTCAGCTGCAGACAAACTGGTGCAGAGCAGGGGACTCGAGCAGCCCTCGGGCACATTTCTGCACTGCTGGCGTACAGTTTTGCGGGGAAGTGTCAGGGTGTTTTCCAGCTTTGCTTTACCAGGCTAATTTAGGCAGGTGCAGTATAGAAACATTACTGCTGTAAGTTATTATTATTATTTTAAATGCATTTTGATCAAAGGAGCAGATTTGCACTCGATCATGGCCATGGTGTCTCTGGGTGTGTGTCTCATGGGATGGTGACTGATGTGGGTGCACTGAGCACAGCTCAGCTTGCCTATTGAGGACCATGCGCGAGGCTTTTGAAAACTGTGCAGGGAGGAGAGGACAAATTTACTTTCACATACACCCAACTGTCCTTTATTATCCTAAAAAGTGGTTCTGGCTAATATCTGCCACACTCCTGGTTCAGATGGCAGGAAAAACAAGGATACTCCTCAATTGAACAATGCCCAGGCAGGAGCGTGGTGTCCTGGGTTAGGAGCGAGCATTTGATGTGAGAGCAGGATTAGGTGGCGGGTGACCCTGAGCTCGGAGGCACGAGGTCTCTTCCAGTCCCGCATCCCTGCTGGACACCTCATCCAGCGCATGCTGGGAAGATTTCCCACTTGCTGCACAGCGTCTGGCCTCAGCCGTGAGCATCTGTGCTGCCACTGGGTGCCTGTGCGAATTAGCACCGTGAGTCAGGCAGAAAACTCATCCCTTTTCCTCAGCAGATTTACCTCTGCAAGGCTGCTGTAATTAATATTTCCTCCTGCTTGCTTTAGGCTATAGGAGCTTCTGCTAAAGAACAAGCTTTTTTTGTACTTCATTTAATTTCATTGTGTGCTTTTGATCTGGAGGCACAACTGCCTGTGCAGCTGCTAGCCTGGGTCAGTCAAAATGGTCTGGGTCAGCTTAAACATTACAGGTGGTATTTTGGGGCATTGGCTTGTTTTTGCTGTTTTTGGGGGGAATTATTTTTCACCACAGTCTGGGTCATGCTGATTGAATTCAGGTAAGGGATGATTACGCAGCAGTGGCTGAAGGACTGGGGACTGCCCAAGAACAGGACCTGAAACAAAGCCCAAGCTCTGTGCTCAGTCCTAACTCCCGACTTTATGGAGCAGCTGCTCCGACTGCTCTGGCTGCCCAGGGGTAAGGGATTTGCCAGCAGGACCACTTGAATTACAATTTTTCCCACTTGATCCTTCAGCTGGTGCCTGAAAGGTAAGAAAGAAGGTTTTCCTAGCATGCAGGCAAGCACAAAATAATATAAAACTGAAATGGCCCATGTGCCAGGAGGTTTCCATGCTCTCTGCTGTGTAGCTGGACATTGTGCAGCTGTGTGTGCTGGAGGTGTCACACAGGCTGGGCATGTCCCTGTCCATCCTCCCATCGTCCAATGCCAGTGCAAGGGACACTGCTCTGTCCCAGCAGCACAGCTTGCCTTAGGTATCATCGCTCCTTTCTGCCTGGCACAACTGGAAGCAGCTGGGCTTTTTCTTTTCAAGTCTCAGCATGAGACTGTCCAGGAAGTGCTGATCCTCAGTCTGCTGCCGAGACCTTTTCCCAGCCCAGAATTGCAAAGTCTGGTTTCCCACCTTCCCTGCTCATCTGTTCCCAGCAGGGCGACTGCTGGCAAATCCACGCTTGGTTTTGTGGCTGGGATGTGAGACTGGGACTTGAAGGATCTGGATTCAGGGACTTCAGGCACAGTGCTTCTTCAGTCAGTGCTTTGCTGCCCTTTGGTGTGGACTTCAGCAGATGGCAGGGCTCTGGGGGTGGTGGCAGGTCCTGTGTGGTTCTATGGACAGGCTTTGGCACAACCAAGTCACCTACCTCTCTCTGGTGGCATTACTGCAGGTCTATTTGGTCTAGAGGTGTGTGACTGAGCATCTTGGGTTTTGTTTAAAATCACAAAAGCTTGAATCTTTCACTCCCTCTTCATTCAGGAGGCGAATAAAGGCTCCCAAACTTACCACCTTCAAAATCTGAGAGTTGTATAAGCCAGCGTTATCTATTGCCTTCTGCATCACCAGTGCTTTCTCACCTCTTTGCTGAGATCTGCGTTAGCAAAGCTTGAAGCACTTTGCAAAAAGCCCTGAAGGGCATCCATGTGAACACTGTTTGTGCAAAAGGCTGGTGATCGTCATGGCTAAACAGTCTGGGTGAATCCTGCTGGGTTTTGGGGTAATAACTGCCACACTGTGCTGATCCAGGACTCCATCTCTAACCTGCAACCAGGAACCAAGTGGGACCTGCAGTGAGCCTGGCTGGCCTGGTGCTTGTTAGCCCTGGTTACACAGTGGTGCGAGCTTTATGCCTCTGCAGTGCAGACCCCACACCTCTTCCTAGCTGGGTCCCCCCATGCAAGCTAAGCAGCCCGTCTGTGATGGTTACAAGCCGTAGTCCCCATGTGGACCAAGGGTGTTTCGTGACATCCCAGCCCCATAGTTTTAACCCCAAGCCACCCCTCTTCTGCCTCTCATACTGCTTCTGTAGTTTCCTAATCTGATATATGGAAGGTGATGGTTTTTTTCTCCACTCCCAGGAGCTTGCCATAGGTATTTCAGCAGGTTTTTCTTGTCTGTGTGGACTGGTGTGTTAAAGATACGGAGTGGCTATCCCACCAAGCTCTTGTGACCTGCAAAACCATCTCAAGGACTAAACGTCCAAGCTTTACATGCCATGCACCTAAGACGTCCTCACCATGCTAGCATGCAGGCCAGGAATTCACGTCAAAGCAAAACAGACTTTAGCCATCAAAGCTGTCATTGAACAGAGACAGAAGGGGAGCTGGGGAGAGTCCTGAACTTTGCTTTGTTTCTGGGGCTGCAGAAGCCAAGAAGGGAAAGAACCCTCCAAGAAAAGACAAACAGGGGCATCTCCAAAGCAGAATGCTCCACTTTTGGCATTTGCTTAAAAAGAAAGAAAGAAAGAAGGAAGGAAGGAAGGAAAGAAAGAAAGAAAGAAAGAAAGAAAGAAAGAAAGAAAGAAAGAAAGAAAGAAAGAAAGAAAGAAAGAAAGAAAGAAAGAAAGAAAGAAAGAAAAAGACATCCGTGGAGTCTTTTATTGTTCAAAACCTCAAAACAGGGCAAGAACCGCAGTGCAAAATGCAACCAGCAAACAGAATAACCTGTGACTGTCTGTCACTTATCTAGCGGGTTTTCTACGCCTTGCTCGGTGCAAAACACTCCAATCCGGGGCTGCCAGCCTGGGTTGTGCAGAGCAGACAGGACCTGGCTGATGCTCGTTGCTGCCATGGAGGCCCTGGGGTGCGGGCAGAGCAGGTGGCAGCCCAGAGATGTGTTTTTGGCTGCCTGCAGCTCACCCCTCGCTCCTTTTCCTCGGGCGGCTGCGCGCGAAGTGAACGGCGAAGCGGCGGCGGCACTCAGTCTCTGGAGGCGGCGACGCGGTCCACCTGCAAGAAGGAGAGGCAGCCGTGAGAAGCGGAGCCCTGGCAGCGGGGAGGCTGCCGCAGCTGCTGGAGGGAGCATCCACCGCGCTCCATCCTGCCAGTCCCGGGATCCACAGCGTGGGGTTCGGAAAGCCCCGGAGATGAGGCTCTCTGCTCTCTGCGGTGTTAATCCTGCACTTAGACAAAGCAGGGCTTTGTGCGCGTGGGATAACAATCCAGGCTCGGTGGGATTAGTCACTGTAACTGCAATACTATAGGAAAAAGCATAATGGTGTGGGGGGTTAATCCTGGCTCTCGAGGGACACACGGTGCTGTGTAGCTCAGCTCTTTCTCGCCTCTCTGTTAGTGCCCGTGGAGGCCGACGCTACCTCCTTGGTGCCTCTGGGACTGTGGTGGGAGCTCGTGAGTGGCCGTGCAGCGCTCTGGGGGAGCTGGGTGTTTGGGAAGTGAGGTTTGTGTTTTTGGGACATGGGGGTTCCTGTTGCAACATGCTAGGCAGGCTCCAAACAGGGTCATTTGCTGCAAATCCAGCACTGAAATTCCACATCTTGGCTGCACTGCACCAGCACCTTGGCAAATCTCTGGCTCTGGAGGGACTGAGTCTGGGGCACGAACCAGAGCCCCCAGACTTGTATGGGGGAAGGCAGATACCATAATTAGTAGTGTCAGCAGCAGGCCTGTGCCAGGATGGGTACTGCTTTGAAACAGCCTGTGGGTCACGTAGGACCACTCGCTTTGGGGTTTTCTACGTGTTTGTGTTCTGGGAAGCAGCATCCACCCAGGTTATGAAGCCTTAAGAGCCTCTGTGGTTCCTGCAGGCTTAGGTGCCCTAAACCATGCCCTGGGAGGCTACAGGAACACAGTGAGATGAGGGTCACAACGCTGCTTATGGCAGCTTATTTAACGTGGGGTGCAAGCGAGAGACACCGAGCACAACTCAGCCCCTGCACCTGGCACTTAGAGCTGCTTAAACGCTAAAGTACATTAATATTCAGAACAACTTCTTTTTTCAGAAGAGGTGGGAAAGGAGATGTCTGCAGACTGATGTGAAGTGTTTCTGGAGCTGACGGCATGTGAGGAAGGGATGTGGTTAATGTCGGCGTCTTTCAGCTCTGCGTGGAGGAGGTGGGTTTTGCAGGGTGATGTGAGGCCCGGCTGACATCTCTGAGTGCACCCTCTTGCTATGCCACTGCCTCTCCCTGGCTGGAAGGGAAACCTGGGCTTTGCCATTCATTGACAAGTCGTTTTGTATTCTTCTTCCTCTATTTTTCCAGCCATAGAATAATGGCAGATATTTTCCTTTGGAACAGGACTTTATATAGTGTTTCCCATAGTGACTGAAACAAGCAGAAAATGTCAAAGACCACAGCATTCCCAGGCTGGTGAGCCCTTCTCCCAGCCTAACATTTCCCTGCTTGTTTCTACTGATGAGAAAAGTGTTTCTTAGCTGATGTTTCTGCACTGTTAAAGCCCAGGTCTCCCTTCAGTTCTCTTTTTTTCTATGCTAGCAACCACCCACATCTACTGAAGAACAGTTTTCCTGGAGCTGCGACCAGCATACCCCCAGTTATCCACAACCCTCTGGCTGCTGGCCTGCCACGAACCAGCTGGTCGCATCAGCTGGTGCATTAAATTGAAGACAGCTACAAATAAATTACTTGCTTTATTGCTTTTCCATGTACTGTATGCTCCGATACCACTCAGACACGTGGTAACCCAAACAGGACTCTTCTTAGAGAGATGAGACAGAGATTTTTAAGCTGCTTCAGGAGCAGGTTTGAGCTCTCACTTTGTCTCATCCCTCTTTGCTCATCCCTCCTGAGTGCTGGGACCATGACAAGCCCTCGTCCCTGGCTGGCAGCACCTGGAGGTGTGAGGGCAGATGGCTTCTGTCCCCACTGATCCCTGCATGGACCCTGTGACCTGCAGCCCTGCAGCCTAAATTCCCTCCTAACCTGGCTGCTCTGCTTGCAAGCAGTTAGCTCGTGCCCGCCTCAAGCCCCACTTGTCCCCTGCCTTAGCTGGACGTGGTCCTGCAGGGACAGTCCTCGAGGCAGTTCATGCATCTTACATGTTAAGCTCTGTTGTGAGCCCTTCCCAAAGGCCATCTGCCAATTATGCTGAGAGGTGATGTGGATGTGGCTGTTCCGTAGGTTCAGGGCCCCCTATGGAGGGCAGGGCGTGAGGACCGCTGCTCTCCTTGAGCTACAGGATCCGTGAGCAGTGCTCACTGGGTCCTCCTGGTGTGGTTCAGCAGGAATTTTTCCCGTGTGCATCATTTCCAGCTTTGTGCAACTCTGAAATCCCCCCTAAATTCCACCTGGCAGTGGCTGGCTGCACAGGCTTGCTGTTACACTACTGGGGAGGTCACTCTCTGAACATGAGCTTGGCTTGGGGCATGCGTGTCTTAAGTTTTCCCAAGGTGGGCAAGTTGGGGCTGCTTGGATGGATGAGAACTTTGATTTTCAGCAGTGTTCCTAGCCAGGCTTGGTAAAGTTCATCTTCCTGATGAGGGGAGATGCTGCAAAAAAATGCAAGAGGGAATGTGAGTCCCTGCCACAGCTTAGAGCGGAGCCGTCCAGCCGGTGACCACAGGGGCCGTTCTGTCTGTTCGCCCGGTGCCCTTGTGCTGGTCTTGTGGTGGGGCCGCAAGAGCCGGAGGGGAGGTTTCGTGGCTCAAGCTGGGTTTTCCCAGTGTGGCTGTGCCAGTAGCCAGGGCTGATAGCCCTGATGGCTTTGGCTATGAAACCAACTTCCAGGCACATCCTCAGGGGGTGCCAACGCAATGCGAGTCATCCAGTGAGGGCAGGCAGTGTCTTGCCCAGTATTGGGTGCTAGAAAGCACCCACCTGTGAGCTTCAGGAAGGCTTGTTCCAGTGGCAACTGGCATCAGCAGGGAGGAGAGGCGGCATCGCCATCCTAGCAATGGCTCACTGGCACGCGTGGTGCCATAGTTTTGGCCACAGACGGAAGTGAGAGGAGCGGGGAGGTGTTGGTCCTGTCCCTTGCAGGTTTGCTGACTGCTCCCTGTTGGCGGTTGTCCCTTCGGTACCGGCCAGGTGTGAGGTTTGCCTGTGCGGGGTCGTTTCCCACTTAACAAGGGCTTTGGGTACCCCCACCTGCCAGGGGCCGGGCCCCTTTGTGCTGCCGCCCTCCGGCTCCCGAGGCGCGAGCCCCTGGAGCCCACTGGCGCCCGGCCGCGAGCTGCGCGGTGCTGCGGGCGTCTCCAGCGCGTCTGGGCTCCCCGCCGCTTTGGGATCCGGTGTTACAGTAATGTTGCTGCTCACTGTCCAGAGCAGGCGAGCAGCTTGTTTGTTTAAAGTTGTTTCCATAGGAATGTGTAAGGATCATGGGAACATACTTTATTTGACCTTAACAATAAAGAATGAGACTGAGGAGGGCGGGAGGAGTCCTGTCACGTCTGGTTTGTGGGTCTGATTTTTCTCTGAGCACTGAATGGACCATGTTGGCAGGCCAGCTTGCTTTTTTTTCTTCTCTTTTCCCTTTTTAAATGCCTGCAGTGTATTCCAACCAGCTGATAGAAGCCTAGAAATAGGCCAGAAATAGCCTCTTGAGGGCATGAGGGGCAGCTTTTGGGTCAGGCTTGCAGTAGTCCAGAAACCCTGAGCAGGAGGTGAAAAAGAAAGAAAGAAAAAAAAGCCGGATTGTCCAAATGCAAGCACAGGCTGTGCCACTGATGCGCGTGACTGGTCACAGTTGTCCCCACAGTCTATCTCTGGATGCATTTGTGGCACCGAAGCGATTTACTTTTTTAAGGATTTGCCTTCTTGCTGCTGTGGGCAAGGACAGAGCTGCCCCCCCAGTCTGCCACCTGCAGCGCACAGGGCTGTTGCTCCTTGGACCTTCCAAGCTGCTGGGGCTGGAAATGTGGCGAGCCAGAAGGAGATGTAACGGCAGCACAGAGGGGGTGTGGGCAGTGGGGAAGGCTGCTACTGAGCTGTGGACCTGGCCAGGAGGCTGCACTGAGATGACTCTCCATTCCCATACAGCGTATTTAAGTGTTTCCCAGGAAGACCCATCAGCTGAATCTAAAGCTAAGGCACTTAACCGCTCCTTGTTAGCGCTCTTAGTGCCATGGGGCTGCCATGGCACTGCAGGGTGATACTGCAGGGCTGTATGGGCGGCACTGGCTGCTGCCCTGCGTGCTGGGTGCTCGTGGCTGCTGGCTGGTGTACAAACAGGGGCCGTTCATCCACTTTGTGTAGCTTCGCTACACTGCAAGTAGCGTGGATGGCTGCTTTTTTAGGGGAAGAAATACAAAAATAACTTCTGCTACTTTCTGAAGGGGTGTAAGAAGTGGTTGCTTTTCTCCAATCAAAAAGGAAATGCAGTCTACGAACACCAGGCTGTCCTGCACAGCAAATCTCACTAATATGTAAGAAAGGCTCTGCTGATACTCGGCATTTCTGTGAGATACCACCCTGGTAACTGGGAGCCTGTTTTACACCATCCCCTTCTTGTCCCACCTATGTTCAGCAAAAATAGTGCAGTGTGCTGGTCTCCTTTCCAAGCCTGTTCCTGTCCCAAAGAGGCCTAGGGTAAGAATTCCCCATGGGCTGCCAGCTTCCCACTCTGCATCCAACAGTCACCTGAGAACAGGCTTTTGGGGGGAGAAGTGGCATTTCTCTGATCCCAGCTGCTACACCGGTGCATTCTGTGAGAGCAGTCATTGTACAGGGCTCCTGGCGTGCTCCACAGGGGTGAAGAGCCATTGCCACAGAGCAAGGGGAGAAGGCGGCGTTGAATGAACACCATGCCCCTGGGCTTGGCTCTGCACAGTGCTCCTCCTAGCAAGACCCCTGCGCAAGGAGTCCTACAGGTAAATTAATTAAAGAAGCTTGCATGGATGTGTAGTCAGCAGTTTGAGGCTCAGCACAGAAACTTCTGAAGGCCCACGTACAGCTCGTGTGAAGGGTAGATGTTAGAAAGCAGGTTGCTCTAGAAGGGCCAAGGCAGGCAAGCAGGCAAGCTGTTATAATTTATTCAAAACAAGTGCTTATACCTGTCTGCAAATCTCAGTTAGCATCTGGGAGCTTATTTATCTTGAAATAACACGTTGTATGAGACCAACTCTATCAGGGATTAAAGAGTTTCTCCACCAAGACCTGCAGGTCCTTTGCCCTGTCTTACCGCTTTTAGTCAAATCGGGCTTTTGGGAAAGGGGTTTCTTGCAGCCACCAGAGCTCAGGGCTGACTTGCTAAGGACCCTGGCTGCATCCCTTTGCATTTGTCTTCTCACTGTCATTTCTGTTGGCTTAAATTAAACGCAGTGTATAGTGTGTGTGCTTAGCTGTCCCACGTGGGATAACAAGCAACTGAGAACCCTGGCAGTGCCTCGTGTTTACCTCTTCCCTTGCTCTTCAAACAGAGCAGTACTTGGGATGCGCTGAAGGAACAGGGTCCCCTGTGCCTGGAAATGCAGCCAGGGCTGTGAGAGCAGCTGATGATGGAGCCGCAGTGGACAGCCCAGAAAGGAGGGAGCCTGAGCACAGTGCAGCCCTGGAGGCACCTGGGGATGATGCTGCACGCAGCCACCTTGCCTTGCAGGCTCCTTGCAATGTTCTCTCTCCTTTTAGCATCCTGAGCAGATGGGACCTACAGCTGTGCCCAAATGAAAGCCCAAAGGTTTGATCTGTTTTACTTGGTTTTGTTTATGACTGTAACACAGGCTCGTACTGCTGTTTACTTCTGCAGCGCTGAGCAAGCAAAAGTGGACAATCTTGCTCCCAACATCTGGCTAGGGTTTTGTGCATGGGCACTGACTTTAATTGCAATACTAAGGACATGTGTGCATAGCTCCAAGGCACTGGCCTTCAAAAGCAGTCTTACGACTTTACTACTTCTTGTACAGGAAAGGTATTTGTAAGAAGAGCAAGTCCAAGCTGCTCACTTTATCTAGGGAAAACAAATGATTGTGTTTGATATTCTTCCCCTGCAGAGGTGAAGCTCCCTAAGGAAATGAATTCCTGACTAGCTCCAAGTGGAGGAGGGGTGGAATTCCAGATAGGCTTTTGTCATTGTGGGTTTCACTTACAAAGTTGTCTACACATTTTTTTAGACATGAACAATCTCTAAGCTGCCAGCTGTTGCTTTACAGGAACGTGCACTTGATTGTACCACCTCAGCACCGTGTCAGTCCTGCACTGCTGGGTCTGCAAAGCAGGGCCGCGGTGCTCCCAGCCTGTCTGGACGTTACCCAAACCGGGGGCAGTTACCAAAAAGCTGAGAAAAGAACCATGAGTTTCAAAATTGTGTGGAGTGTGTGTGAAGATCACTAAGCACAGGTCGTGTCTGGGCTGTGCTAATGGCTGTTTTGTCTTATCTAGTGATAGGAAAGCGGTTGTTAAATCAGAATTAAGGTACAGAAGGCAATACCAACTGTTCTGCCTTAGGGGTGTTTCATGGGCTTCCTCTCCATTGTTTTTGATTAGTGACAAAATCATGGTTAGAAAATGACAGTTGAAATATATCTCAGACATGTTTAAAAGAAAAAAAAAAAAAGCCTGACCAGTTAGAAGAGTTAACCCCTGTGTCTTTTTCTGCTTTGTATATATTGCCCTTAACTTTCACAGTGGTTACCTATTCTTAAATAGACATAACTAAAGACCAGTAATTCAGTTTGTTTAATGTAGGGCACTTGATTTTATTCAAAGGGTGAGATACAAAAAAGTAAGCAAAAAGACAGAACCCAAATTATAAAACACTACAGACAAAAGTAACACATCTTCTGCATACAGCACACAACAGGAAACAAGATACAGACTGGTCCCCACAAACCAAGCCAGCTGGATATGTACAAGCACAGTACATATAGACCTAGAAGGGAAGAAATGGTGGAATTTGCCATTTCAAATGTCTATTTACATAAACTGAATTGAAGGCAAATAGTTTTTCCTTTTATTCAAATCAAACACTTCTTTGTTTCTTCTTCTTCCTGTTTCTGATGTGGAAGAGGGACTCCAGGCTTTGAGACAAGTTTGGTACATTCACGTAGGATCTAAAATCAGCCACAGCTAAACACTGATGTGCTGCTGCACAGGCCCAATTTCAATTCCCCCCCTTCACCTTATATGCTGCCGCCAGCCACCTACTTGTGGTGCCAAGGACTGCTAGTAGCTACTAGAGAGGAGAAAAGCCTAACTTTGCACTAGTATGTTGGTCTTCCTTGTGCCTTTAGATGCTTCAGTCTGCATCTTAACCAAATCTATAGTCTGTCTAGGCTAGGGTTAAGGCCCCAAATGGAGCCAAACAAGATTACGTGTTGTGTCATACCCATGAGATCCCTCCCACCTGCCTCCAAATGGTCTATGCGAAGCTGTCAGTAATGCAGCTTGTTAAATACAAAGGGGTTTCTGAGACTTTCTGAACAAGGAGGTCAAGGCAGCTCTCTGGCTAGAAGAGCATCCCCATGTCAGTGGTACGCAGTTACCTTCCAGACAGTAAGAGCATGCTAAAAAGACGACAGCACTTCTCATGTCAGCGCTGCACCTTACAAAGACAAGGCTACCCAGGTACTGGTTTGGGCTCTCTATAAGAATGTGTGCAGGCAGTACTTCCTCATCTGACACATTCAGGAAAGAACTGTCTATAGCCTTTCTTCAGTACGGCTAGGAGGAAAAAAAAACTTTCTGGCAGAAGCACACTCTACATACAACTTCATTTCCCATTGTTTGTGGAATAACCTTACTAACAGTGTGGAATTTGACTGAGATTTGTTACGCAAAAACAACATGTGCTGAGCCGGAAGTTCTCTGGTCTTTGGTAATTAAAAAAACCCTAAGACCTATGGGCTTGTGCTTCCCTTTAAGCCTCTGCAGACAGAGATGAGGAAAACAGTTACTTCAATCAAAATAAACTCTGACAAATGTATGCAGTAATAGGCAGCTGCTGTTCCAAATGACAAAGGCCTTTATCTGTATTTACCTGTGGCTCAATTTTAGTGACAGGACTACTGAATTTTTGAACACTACAGTTAGGAAGGAGGGAATTTTACTGGCTCAGTAAGCAAAACATTCATTCTGGAGAGCAGAAGACTGACTGGCTGTTAATAAATATCACAAGACATTCTAAAAGTTTTCTAGGGAAAAGAGAAACATCATCTGTTCATCAAAATGCAACACATCTACACAAAATGAGGTAAGGAAAGCTAAGAGGAGTCCTTTATACATTCTCACTTCACACAGGCATAGCAATTAACAACAATGAGATGCTTTACGGATTCCCTACCATGCTCATCAGAGAAATTCTTCTTAGCAAGTGTGCTCTACAGCATTCTTTGATATTAAGCATCACAACATCCAATAGCCTAGTTGCAAGTAGTGACTAAACCTCTGTTTTGGCAGGCAGAGTTTTGTACACTTCAGACAGTTTGCTGGCAACTTGCAGAATGCAGAGGGTGATTACTACCTTTACTTCTGACAAATGAAGAATCTGTCATGAGTTTTAATGCCTTAAATTACTAAGAATAAGGATTTGTCTATCACAGCACTAAAACCAAATAACTCAGCAATATCTGTACAGTTACACCCATCAGGAGAGTGTCAGACTTACATTTCTAACTTAGAATCCTGTTCTTTGGTCCTCTTTGTACACAACTTACTTTCATAAATATTTAACAGCCTGCATTATCAAACTTTTTACTGAACAGCAATCTGTATTTTAACAGGGGTGTCTACCATTCTGTTTGTTAGGAGACTTGGTAAGCTAGCAGACAATCATCTGTACAAGGCTAGACAAAACCAATGCTTGTTGCTTTTCTTTTGAATGGAATAGGAGAAATAGATCTTCAAATAATTCTCTTGCAGGTTCCTTCCCATTAGACCCCATGCTAACAAGAACATAGGATGTGATACTGCAAGTCCTTATGCTGGGGTTGGGGGTAAACCCTTCCTTGCTTCCCACCCTCCATGTTAAAGGTTCACAGACTTTCCCTTCTCTTAACCAAGCTGAGTGGGAGACGGAGGAAAAGGAACCGTCTCCAAATTGTTTGCATTGAACATGCGCCATTTGTTTCTCAAGAAGTATCCTCTCAAACGAAGCAGGGAAGAAGTCTACTGGTCATGTTTAGGCAGAGGCGTGTAACTGTTACAAGTTAGTGCCTCATAACCAAATGCTGTACAAATAAAATGCAGTATTTACTACTTTGCTCTTAAACAGACACTGGCAGCACAATGCATTCATAAATTAGTAGTCTGAATACAATGTGTTAATAAACAGACATATATTGGCTTTGAGAAACTGTTTCTAGGCACACAACATTTTTCTCTCGTTAACATAATAAAACACAGCCTTGAGCTGATACTGAAATGAAGTTAAATAGGTTACTGCGGTTTTATATAAAGTAGAATTGCTACACAGTCTTTGGAAACACCTCAGTCTGAGCAGTTGTCTTCTACTGTACAAGTCAGGCTGGATTACCACTACCTTTGCAATAGTCTCGCAACCTGCACAAGGGAGAGCTAGGTTTACATTTGTTAAAGCAGTTTGGAGGGGCAGTAAGTGATCTAGAATATTCACCAAGACTTGGCAAGCATTGCTTTACACCTTGTTGTGTTTTTATGTTGGTTGTATAAAGCTAATTCAAAACCCAACACACTGATAGGAAATTCACCTTTTTGCATTAGGAAACACCCAGCTAACTGCCATTTAATGACTTTTTCAAAGTTGGTGTTAAGTCTTGAAGGCATATTTTCTGTGTAATTTCTGATTCTCTGCAAACTTGTTATAAAATTATTATCAAAGTATATTTCTGTCATGTCTATCAAGCCTTCATCCCCTCCAATTTTAAACCAGCTGAAGTTGACATAATCACATATGCCACTACAACTGTATGAATTGCTCCTAAATAAACCAGAACCCATGCATTTATCAAGGGACTTTGTCTAACGCAGTAAGCCTCAGAAAGGCAGATTTAGTGTCGTCTCTGAGAGACACAAGGCAGAAACTTTCTTCTACACGTTCAGACTGGTAAGTGACCTGCAGCAATATAAAGCCCATTCCTTACGATCCGTTTGTAGTGCCACAGTGCTCAGTTCAAGGGGAAAAAATCTTTATCCCTCAACATAGGAAGAGTGCTACTTGTTTAAAAACAAACACACAGAAGAAAATCAACAAAAAACACCATCAACAGAGCACTACCACAAACTGAGCACTGTTATATTCCTCTTTTTTCCCCACTTCGGTATGCATCCATGCTGAGTCAGACACTGCTTCCACTTACACTTGAAGGCGCGAGTTCCACTGTCTTCAGGGGCGCAACTACAGATACCTGCTGGTGTTACACGGTGTGTTGTGTCCCACCGAGTCTACGAGATTGTCAGTTGCTAGGTATTTGGCATAGATAAAATCTTTCTGAAGCAACATTACTTTCTTAACACGTTTACCACATACCTAAAATTTCAGAGGTTGTGACAGGTCAGTTGAATTCCCTTTTATAAATGAGGCAGAAATTGACCCAAATGCTTGTTTACAGTTTCTCTCACTGTTAAAATATCTGCACAAGCACGACCAATAACAGCTCTTATTCCAGTTGTATATACTCTGGTATCCTGCTTCACTGCCTGAGAGCATGACAGGTAATTCACTGAATGGTTTCTCATCAATGACTGGAATGAGCCACACTGGATAAGAAACAATGACAGTATCTGAAAGTAATGTGAAGGGCCCCTTACCTAGAAGACTCAGTAATCTTTAAAAGAAAGCCATTTAATATCTTGCATGGAAATCTATTGTTCAAAAAACCCAAAGCTATCGACATAGCATGTGGAATCAATTTGACAATCACTAAAGTAATGGAATTCCGGTGATCTTGTACACAAACAATGATTTACCAAAATAAGATTTACCTAGGGGACTTTAAAATCAAGTTATTTTGGTACCAAAAAAAGTCTTTCATTTAATTCCCCTTTGCCCCTATGATTCAGATGATCTTTCACTCTACAGTTACGGACTTGGCCAGATTTCTTGGAAAATCAACCTGCAGAGAGGGAGGAGAAAGAAGATGCTTGTGAGTATTTACACACTTTCTTTGTGTAGAACTTTGTGTTGTGTGGAATGTTTGTTCTGTGTTTAAATTGAAAATGACTGGACACATTTTCCTGTTAACTTAGGATAATCGGTGCCAAAAAAGTCCATCGACCTCAGTTGTTACAACTCTGTCAAGAACTAAGGAGTTAGTCCCTTCAGTGTACGTTGTTACAGTTCTCAAATGATAAAAGGTCACTGCAGCAAGTGGTAGAGGCCAGTGTCTGTATTAAGATCAAATAACTAACACAAACAGACTCTTTTTTTCAAACATCCTTCCATGGATTTTTAGCTTCATTTTAACTTCCTAGCAGCCTTCCAGCAACAGTACGCTTGTACCAGAAAACAGACACATCTGAACTCAAACTGCATGAGACTCAGCCAAGTGTAGTAGACTGCCTTCACGTTTTGTTCACAAAAAGCTTCTGCAATTGCCAGGTCTACCATTTAACCTGGCAGTTCCAGTAGCTCAAGCAATCACACAGACAACCCCTACAGACTTCCAGCTTTACCCAAGACATCTCTTCCAGATCTGTAGACAACAAACACAAGTGCAGGAGGCTAGGAAGTGAATACTGTACTTACATCATATCCTCTGAGAACTGCAAGGTGGAAAGCCAGAAGCTGAAGGGGGATTACGCTCAGTATCCCCTGCAGACAGTCCACTGAATGCGGAACTTTGATTGTTCTCTTATTGTTCTTAATTGTCTCAATGTCTTCCTTATCACAAATGATGACAGGTCGCCCCTGCAACAAGGGGAAATGTTGAAGAAAAACAGGTCTGGAAGTTTTTTTTCCTCACTTCTGTTCATATCACTGGTGGCAAGAACTTTTAACTTAAAGCAAAACAGCTTAGCATCACATGGGTATCCCTGTAGCATATTTTAAAGGGTAAACAAACCACGCTAGGCTTCTGCATCTGTTGCCTTATGCCAGTGCACTTTTCTTATTGATTAAAAAAAAAAATGGCATGCCTGTACACTTTGAACTTTTACCTTTTCTGAGACCTGACAGAACTGGGAAATACCAGAGGTTTAAAAAACAAAAACCTCACACAACAAAGAAAAGTTGCTAGTGATTATTTTCTAAACTAGTGAAATAGTGTTAAAACTGAAAACTAACCTGTAATGCTAGCCATCCACTAACATCTTATAGCTAACCCACATTGACACAAAGTTCTTAGCCTCCAGCTTCTATTACCCTGTAAGACCTGTTGCAAGGACATTCTTCTGAAGGTTAAGGATGAACATAGTAATCAGACTCTCTCCTATCTTTTTTCCAATACTGCAAAAATTGCATGTGAAAAGCCCAAGACTCCCTACTGAATTCACATTTTGGGCAGCAACACTAAAGCAAATAGTTTTGGTGCTCGGCAAAACCGCTTCTATATTAAAACCAACATTTCTGATGCACTATAAAGTTTTAAAAGTTACTTACTTGTCGTGCAATGACCTGCTGGAGAGCATTCTGGCACTTAGCATATGTATTGTCTCTCATGATGATCATGATAACAGGCATGAGTTTGTCCACCAACGCCAGAGGGCCATGCTTCAGCTCACCTGCCAATATGCCTTCAGAGTGCATGTAGGTAATTTCTTTAATTTTCTAGATGGGGAAAAAGAATATTCATAAAGCTTTAGGCAAACTTTTGTTTTATTTGTTTTTATTATTATGATTATTATTAGATAAACATCTCTGTGGCTTCCTCCATTTCATTTGTAACTTAAGTTTATTAAAGTGTGTTCTGGCTTTCCTCAGATCCAGTATATGGACAAGCCAACCTGAAAACCTAAATTAAAGTAGTGCCTCTGGGCTGAGCTGCTCACAGGCCACCAACACAGTTCTATCACCAAACCCACCACGGGCCTTATGATTTGCTGTCAACAACATAGATCATCAAGAAGGCCAACAGCATCGTGGTGTGTATCAGAAACAGTGTGGCCAGGACAAGGGAAGTGATTGTCCCCCTGTACTCTGCTCTGGTGAGGCCACACCTCGAGTCCTGTGTTCAGTTTTGGGCCCCTCACTCCAGGAAGGACATCAAGCGGCTGGAGCGTGTCCAGAGAAGGGCAACGAAGCTGGTGAAGGGTCTGGAGAACAAGTCCTGCGAGGAGCGGCTGAGGGAGCTGGGGTTGTTTAGCCTGGAGAAGAGGAGGCTCAGGGGACACCTTATCGGTCTCTACAGGTACCTTAAAGGAAGCTGTAGTGATGTAGGGATTGGTCTCTTCTCCCACACGCCAGGTGACAGGACGAGGGGGAATGGGCTAAAGTTGCGCCAGGGGAGGTTTAGGTTGGATGTTAGGAAAAAACTTCTTTACTGAAAGGGTTGTGAGGCATTGGAATAGGCAGCCCAGGGAAGTGCTTGAGTCACCATCTCTGGAGGTATTCAAAAGACGTGTAGATGTAGAGCTTAGTGACATGGTTTAGTGGAGGACTTGGTAGTGTTAGGTCATAGGTTGGACTAGGTGATCTTGAGGTCTCTTCCAACCTAAATGATTCTGTGATAGTCTTGAACTGGACAGGCAAATGCAAAGACAATACACTTGCATGTCCATAGATGACAGCACTAATACCAACAGCAATCTCCTCAAAGATAAAAACTGCAATACACAGGTTCTAGAAAGTATGTGCTCATTTATGGATGCTGAGCATTCCTGGAAATGCCACCCCAACAGTTCAAAGAACTGATTTTAGTACAGTGCCCGGTTTGTCACAGTAATTGAAGACGGACCTAAAGCATTCCCAATATGAATGCTGAAACTACACCCTTTCAATCCACTGTAGCCAGCAGCTGTTAGGTGTCTTGGGTATCTTTACATGGAAGTAACAGCAGTGGTATGGCGAGTTCTAGCTATTTCACCTAGTATGTCAGCCAACGGGCCACAGCTGTTAGCTGCTTTAAATCAACTTGTAGCCAGGTGTCTAATGTGAGTCCATAGCTAAGTGCATTTGAACCAGTTTTAAATAAAGAAATCTCTTACCAAAGCTCCCTCAAGACATGTAGCGTAATGGTAGCCGCGTCCCATGATGAGAACAGACTTCTGATGGTATAGCTCTGTGGCTAGCTTCTGGATCTCATCATCCATACTCAGCACTTCTTTAATCAAGTCTAGAAGAGAAGAAGTAAAGTTGCGTATGCTTATATCCCTGTGCTTCTCAAACTGTACATACTGCTCATACTTCATATACACAGATAGCAGTGACTTGCAGAAAGAACTGGACCCAGTATTTTAATAGTCCAATTTAGTGCTCTGAAAGCATCAGAGAAAACGCAGTTGCAAAAAGTTATTGTTAATATTCACATTGCACAAATCTCATCCCCTCAGTCTTTCAAAAGCAAAGCTTAGGCATTGTCAAGTTCATCTATGCTACTGAGTTTCATCTTGCAAGACACAATAAATGCAACAGTTTTCTACCTGGCAGTCCTTTTAGACCACGCATGATTTCCTTGCGCCTTTCTTGCACAGAAATTCTGTCATCGCACATCATCAGAGCAAACATCACCAAAGAGACAAACTGGCTGGTATAGGCCTAATAAGGGGATGGAAGGGAGGGAGAGAGAGAGAAAAACATGTCATTAAGACAGTAAGCAAATGGTTGTCACCTGTTACAACATCCTTTGACTAGCTGTTGACTTTAGTCTTTCCTTCCAATTAAGCAGGAAAGATGAACATGAAATTCACAGGGCAGTTGCTCAAATGGAGGCTTGCAATAGCACAATTCCTCAAGCTCCCAAGAAATTAATATACAACAAGCAAAGTGGAATATTTCTAGGATTTCTGGCAATTATTAAATCCTATTTTGTGACTATAGCTGTGTCCTTCTTTCTGCATTTGAGTGAGCAAATGATAAAAACACTGAAGACTGGCAGACCCAACGACTGCAAACCACATGAGAATGCACATGGAATGCAAAGGCTATTGAAAAGGTAGAGTGATTTCCCACCCTTCCTCCCCCCAGTTCTTTGAGAACAGATTCTGAACTCTTCACCTTGCAAAGGCTATATATTTCTCTAAAAGACCATAGTGACAGGTGCCACTGACTTTGGGGAAAAATCATCTGCACAGCAAAGTGAACCTAGTGATCAAGGCAATTCTATCTGCCAAAACATTTGAGGCATAGTATCCAACATCTATTATAAAGTCTAGCCTCTGAAGTCCTTAAAAGATAAATGTTATGAAATGGTCTGCCAGCCTGGGATTGAAGTTGCTTAGAAATAAGATTAAGGTTTGTAGTAGTTCTGTCCCTTTCTAAACAATGATCAAACAAACTTTCACATTGTTGTATCAGAGAAGACTTAAATAACTCTGAAAGAATCTAGAAAAACTTCAGTTATGCTGACTAGCAGAGCTTGATACACAATGTGATCTACTTTGTTTTGGGTAGCATGCAGTTGAAGGTTACGGGAGTAAATAGCACTAAACAGACATGTTAACAATACTTGGGTTGTTTGTAATATGTTCTCAAAATGAACCTGAAAGTACAACCTTAGGGGAGAATCTCTTCAAGTTCATATTTCATACATGCAAAACTTTGGTAACTCCCCACATCACCAGAGAGAAAATGCCAAATTCAGTTATCTCCTAACTGTAACGTTGGCTATGTGAAAACAACCCAGGGACAAACAACTCGTTCAAGAGTTTCTTGCAGGAGACTCATGAATTTTCCATGATCAAATTCCCCAGTGAACTATTAAACTCAAATGTGGTTTTTGGCTGAATTTATGTAACAGATTGACATCATCTCGCCTCTAAATATAACTAAATCAAAGCAGATTTCACCATGCAGAAGCACTTCATCGAAATGAAATGCAGCAAAGTAAGTTGTTTTATACTGTATCACGCGCAGCCAGATGCATCAACCAGAGAATAACTCTTAGGTGGACATAAATACTGGTTTTCTGTAAAAGACCATTCCCCCATTTGCTGAAAGTATAGTTTTAATATCACACCTTCTTTAGTAAAGCAGTGCGATTACAGGCGGTTGTGTACTGCACAAGTTTCCAAAACCCTGTCTTACAATTTCTTTTTCCATCTTTAGACCTTAGTTTAAACTGAGTCTGCACCTCAGGACAAATGATGACAGAGACAGAGGGGAGAATTCTTGCCTCTTAGGAAATTCTTCCCTCTGAGACCCCTTTGTTTTCAATGTTTAATATTGCTTCCTTAAAATATTTCTTTTACAAAGAAGAAAAGCTCTTTGCAAGATACAAGGAAAATCAATGGTATTGTGGTATACGTGGTCATTGACTACACAGTCTAGCAATTGCAACTGTTAAAAAGGGAATGGAAAGCATTCAGAGGACCCCTTCACAGGAGATTCAGTAAGGTCTATGAACTTGGTATTTACCTTGGTACTGGCAACCCCAATCTCTGGTCCTGCATTGATATGGACTCCACAGTCTGTCTCTCGTGATATAGAGCTGCCAACTGTGTTAGTTATTCCTACAGTTAAGGCTCCTCGCTCTTTGCAATACCGAAGTCCCATCAAAGTATCTGCTGTCTCACCTGAAAAGACATAGTACCAAATTGCAGCATTGTAAATATTTACTGCTGTCACTGCAGATGTAAAACTGTGGTGCTTTTCCAAATAGAATCTTAGGTTTATATTTGTCTGCAAGTCAAAGGAGTTAGCAATTATGTCAGACCATGCACGCTGTATTTCACCCCTATAAAGAAAAAAGAGTGCAATCAAGAAAATACACAACCTGAAGATAGTACTTATGCTGCTATGGTTAAAAAACAACAGAAGTCCAAGTGTATCTTACTCGGCAAAAACAACTTTCTTCCCTTTCCTAGTTACTAAAAATTCACCTTGGGGTGGCGTGGGGGGTGGAACCCATGTATTAAGGATACCCATACACAACCCAGCTGAAGTGTACAGCAGATGCAATAGCATTAAGTTACACCTAGCCTTTAGAGTCCTCCCACAATGTTACTGCCATCGAAACCATACAACTGTTTGGCTGATGGTGCTCACCAACAACATGGTATTTTGCAAAATCTCTTCTCAAAGAGGTCATGTCAAAAACTAATCACCTCTGTCCAGAATTGTTTGCACTATGCCAACACAAGCTAAGTTAGACCAGACTTCATTTAACATGTTGTTTCAAAAATTCTAGACGTAAATAATCAGAAATAGTTGGTTTAAATGAACTCAAAAGATGGGAGAAAAGAAACCTCACACTCATGATCCCAGCAGTGCTGCCTGTAAGCTGAGCTCCAGAGATGGGACTAGAAATAGAAGCTACTGTATATTCCACCCAGTGTTACCAGTTTGCCTTTAACCATAAAAGGACAACTCTTTTGAGGTACTCCTGCAAATGTAAGGTAACAACAGAAAACAAGAACAAAACAACCACTAAGGTTAGTTAGGTACACTTCTACTTCAGTACACCAATACATAAAAACACTGTCTGCACGCTGCACTATTTATTACAAATTGTGTAAGGTGAAAATCTAAGGCTAGAAAAACAGATTTATGGGTGGGGGGACCTGGGGTTATTTGAGCTCAATATTTACTTTGGTTTTGTATTGCCTGATGACTAAGCTTAGGTTCCAGGAAAATCCTTGTTTGCTTGCCACATCCAACACTTCAGGGGAAAGATGCATCCCCTAGTGTGCCCTTGATCGTGTTCCCTGCTAGATTTGACACAGTGCAACTTAAAAGGGGAAGCAGCAGCAGGTGTTCCAAAACCTGGGGAAAACTGCAACACTTAAATGAGCCCCCTGCAAAGAGGTGATACTCTAAATTACCTGACACAGAAGACAGCTACAGACAACCTACAGACAAAAACTAACTACTAGCTTTAATAACAAAGCTGAAGATCAGGTGTGACAATCTACAACAGTTAATACAACTAAAATGAAAAAAATATATTGCGGTTGTCCTTGAAAATATTTTGAATATTTTGATATATCACTCCCCCCCCGCCCCCAAGCTTAAGGGTGTGTTTTCTCTCCCAGTCCATTCCAAGGTTGTTCTTTTTTTTTCCAGATACTCTTCTGTAACAGTTTCATGTCTTTTACAGATCCAATTCACCATGCAGCTTAGGATCTGGTACCACTTTAAGGAAAGAACTAAAACTATTCAAAAAGAAACTATTGACTTATCTTTACCCAGACCTCAGAGGATTTTTTTTTTTTTTTTTTTTTTTTTTTACTCTGCTGATTGATGGAATATTTCCTCACAGATAAAGGAAACAAAACCACTGTTACCATATGTAAGGCTCAGCTCAACAAAATCATGCACCCACATGCAGACGAACAGGAGGAGAATCACTCTGGTTTTTCCCCATCTCTAGTATGCCTGTGCCAATTTCTTCACTTGCACATATCATGTGCAATCCTAGAGGTGGGCACAAGAATTTGGCCCTGCTGCCTTCTCCCTCCCAAGCTAACATTTATAGGAAAGATGTGAGCAAGTGGGTGGTAAAGCGAGACCATACCTGACTGGCTGATGAAAAAGCAAACATCATCTCTGAAGACAGGAGTGTTTCTATCCAAGAAGTCACTGGCTAGTTCAACCATAACAGGTAATTCAGTCAGTTCTTCCAGAACCTGACGGGTCTGGTAAAAAGAGATGTCAGAAAGTTACACATTACATCATGTTTAAAAAAAAAAACAAAAACAAACAAACAAAAAAAAAAAACCTGTGTTTGGAATGTGAAAAAAGCCTTCTAGTTGCCCCCATACAGGAAAATATTATTACCAAAATACATGTAAAAAATTAGTGCTGGATTATATTCTAATTACTCAGTATACCCATACTAAACTCATATACAACGACCCTTGTGAAAACCTATCTTGCTTCCAGCCCCACAAAAAGCCTATGAGGCCAGCTTCCGATTTTTTTGTTTTAAAAATCTCATATTATAAAACACAGGGTGTCATTCTATCAGGCTATAACTTGTATTACTGAAGAATTCAGAAGCCACCACCAGTATCCAGGCCAAGCCAGAAACTTGTTTTGGCTAGTCAATTGATTGCTATTAACATTACCTTATAGACCTAGCCAAGATAAACAAAAAAATTATTTTCTGGTTCTTGTAAATCAGTTAACATAGCTGTGTTCCACAGATATTCTGAGAGAAACTAAAGGATTCCTCTGCAAAGTTGTGGAGTACTTTAAATTACAACATTATGGGCTGCCAGGCTACGATCTAAAAAGGCTTCTTCTACCGTGATTTATCCAGTGATTAGGTCAGGCATCAGAGAAACAAAAATCACATGTTGCCTGTACACACAGCCAGCACTTCGTAAGGTATAAAGTAAAACCTCTTCAGTGTATTGGGCAAGCACAGAGAGGTCTCTAAGCATGTGCCCTAGCTGTCTGCATAAAGAGCAAAGGAGGAAATCATACAGGACATTTAGGGACATGGCTTAGTGGTAGACTTGGCAGTGCTAGGTTAACGGTGGGACTTTGTGATCTTAGAGGTCTTTTCTAACCTAAATGATTCTATGATTATTTATTTGGCTCATGGAAACTCCCATCTTGCTGCAGCATTTGCATTCTGGTATTGCATTGTCTCTTCCCTTGCCAATCGTCTTTTACAACAAAGCAAGTTTTGTTTTTTAAAGCTTTCCATAGTAATAAAATCAAATGCAATATTTTCATAAGTACTCAAGCACTCAAGCTTTTATTGTTTTATTTTATTGTTGTTGCTAGTGACTTGAAAATCTGGTGTATGCAGCTTCAAAAGGGTCTTCACTAATCAGTATGAATTTGCTCAACATTACTATCTCATCCTTATCCTGCTTGACAGGTGCAATATTGTGCCTGCTGTTCAACTCTAGCTACAGTTCGCAAACAGATCAAGATTGACCACTTACTGCAACTCCAGCATGGTAACTTGTCCCGCAAGCAATAAGGATTAAACGACGACACCTCTGAATCTCCTTAATGTGATCCTTCAACCCACCGAGATTTACTGTTAAGCAAGATTCATAGAGAAGAATTAGGTTGGCCAGGTAGCAGAACTTCTCAAGATTACTGATATTACTGCGCAGCGTGTTATGTTCTCAATCAATCACTTTGCAAAAAACTCATCACAAAGAGTAACTTTGCCACCAGAGCATGTGATTAGGGAATCACTCCCTGTAAGACACGCACGTTGTCTTACACTGGCACATTTTAATCTCTCATGTCATCACCTACGTCCTTCTCTGTGAATAACTACTGGATACTGCACTGTCAAAAATAAAGAAGGATTCATCTCAATTACCAGTGTAGTCATCAAAGTTGACCCTTCCTCTCATGGTATTAACAACAGATTCTGGCTGTTCAAAAATTTCCTTTTGCATGAATGAGCTGAAGTTACCTACGGAAAAAAAAAAAAAAAAAGAAATGAGAAAACTTTAGTTTATCACCTGGTAATTTACATTTTCCCTATGTTTATGAGGAAAAGCTTGGATCAAAGTCACTGACAGGCCAATTACCAGTCAGAGATTACCTTTCATTCCTGTACAAGTATCTAATAAAAAGGTTCATTAAGCTGACATTTCATTTTCTACTAAAGCATCAGCTCATCATGAGAACTAGATTCAAGATATGAGAATGTGTCAACTAATGGTCAGATCCATCAGAATGGCAAGCCTGCTAGGGTTCAATCTCAGAAAAAAACAGATGCCTCCTAAGCAGGAGTCAAAATCCTCAGCCCCACAATTCCTGTTATGATGTTAGCTCGATGGAAAGTCTCATTAGAGGCAAGGAAAATTTCTTTCGCCATGAGGGTGGTCAAGCACTTGAACAGGTGCTCACAGAGGCTGTGGGATTTCTTTTCTTTGACGTACTCCAAATTTTGACTAAACAAGGCCCTGAACACGCTGATGTACGGGCCCTGCTTTTAAGCACAGGGATTGGACCAGATGATCTCCAGAAGTCCTTTTCAACCTGAATTATTCTGTGACTCTAGAGATGGCCTGTGCATCTACACAGGTGACATTCAGAAGATTTTACCCTTCATAATTTGCTGAAGTTCCATCTGTAGGGTTTGGACAGCACGTCCAGGGTGATCGCCTGCTGTGCGTTTGATCCGGTGGATGGAAAGACGGCCATCAACCACAGCTGCTACGTCATCATCTTCAAGGAAAATCACTCTGTTGGTATGCTCAATGACAGCACTATAAAAACATACATCATTTGCCATAAGACATTATTCGTCACAGAAAGATGAAGGCTTAATAATAATCCAACATATAGCTTTTGAAAGCTACTCATTTCAATGGAATTTCTTTTAAAATGAGAGGAACGCTGTGAAGTACATTTCCACACTACCAATATAACTGGATTTTTTCCACCTATCACTCTATTTCAGTGCCCACCTTAAGAAGAAACTATGAATTCCTCAGACAAAGCAGCATGTGTGGCAGTGTGATCTAACTGTTAGGAGCTAGAGAGCAGAACTCATGAAGAAGGTAATTTGGCCTAATACACAGAATGCTCAGCTACAGGTGAAGAGTTCCTTTTTCTTTTCCAGTGATAAGCAATTGTCCCTCCCTGCATCTCATTTTCCCCATTTGTAAAACTGTGGACACCTGTGAAAGTACTTTAACATCTACTTAGATGCAATCCAAGAATTGGGTACTATTGAATACCTTCCCTGCCTGCAGGTTACTTGGGGAGTGTCAATATTGGAATTACCAGTGGGGCTTAAAGTCTTTGAGAAGATTTTAGTCTGTGCTCTCTTACTTGAACAAGGCAAGCTGTATTGAAATACATCAGCTCGCTATTTGACTAGTTTTTGTTCTGACCTTGGGCAAGTCACTGAAAAGCTCTCTAAAAATCACAAAACATCAGTGTATCCCAAGACTCTCCAAAATGCTGACAAAATGAGCTCCAGAAGTCAAACACTACAGTATTTTTACATTTCTGGAACAAGTATTTATTTCTCTAATACACAGAAAACCACCAGTTCTGGTAAGGCTGTTGTCAAGTTAGTCTGTCCTACCTCCACTAAATTGATCCACCTTTGATGATAAAAGAATTGCACACATGAAGAGATTGCCGGAGAAGCAACACAATTCTCTTGATAAGTTGCATCTGTCCTGTTACTTCAGGTCTATTCTCTCCCAGGTTTCCTATCACTCACCTCTGGAATCCTATCAACAGGTAAGATCTGCCCTGTTGCTAGCTATGCCTGAAGGATTAACACCATTACTACAAAGTAAGTTTTCATTTCTTTAACAGAAACACTCTAATCCTCCTTTGTCTCTTTCAGAGCTGCATCTGGTAACTAGTTACTGTTTGTAAAACAATGCCAATGGCCTCATAATTTATACCTAATTTATTATTATTCAGAAAGAAACCACCGCCTCCCCGTTCAAGGCCTCACCTTTACGGACCAAATTTTTATATACACTAAAAGATGCTGGAGAACATTACCTAGCATCAGAAGCAAAGTAGTACTCCACAGCTTTCTCCTCAACAGGGAAGAGGCAGGTGGTGCTGTCAACACGAGACAGGTTGCAACTTCCCTTCTTGTCTTTACCTAAAGGACACGAGGATTAGGTACTGCACATACTGACAAATCTGGAAGGCAACTGCAGTGTCAGGCTCAACAAAAGGTCCCAAGACACAGTACCAACATGAAGCATTATTTTTATCACTGTCAGTGGTCACAGTAAATTTAACAGTGACAATAAGAAATGGGCAGCATGCTAGCAGTCATATTATTGTGCCCTTTCTGTTTGCTTAAATGGTTTTTATGTGCTTTTGAATTAAACCTGCAAGTGTAATGTTGCATACAGAGTTTTAAGTTTAGAGGAAAATATCAGTAAAAATTCAAATCAAAGTTTATGCATGACTCCACTAGGAAAAGAGAATTCACGCTGCTTTACGAGCAGTCACATTTACCGATATTTTCCTGGTTGAATCTCCCCTGTTTATCATTATAAATCTCTCCTGTGCTCCCGTTTCACTGACTTTCCTGAAGCTTTGAGAAAACATGCAGGATTGCTCTTTCTTTGTCATTGATTCTCATCAATGGATGAAATTCTTTCAGAGCTGCCACCCGTGCAACCACACTGTTCCACTGAGCACCAGCAGAGGTAACCCAAACCTGTTTTTGTCTGGCTGAGCTAATGTGTTCAGGCACAGATCAGGAAATTCACGATTAAGTACTTGGCATCGCTCCTGAGATGTCAAATATAAACTTCTCATTTGGATCCAAAACTTGTACAGCTGGTAAGCTGCTGAAAGTCTTACACCATTGAGAGGGAAGTATCTAGGTGGACCGAAGGACACAGGATTTAAGAGTCAACTTCTGAAAATCCTGTACCGAGTCTTTACAAAAGTTTGGTACCAGGGATCCTTTCCGAAGCACTCTGGCACCTCCTGACACTCTCGAAACCTCTACCTCCTCTTTAGCTGCAGAGAATACTTCTCAGCAATGAAGCTCATCAGGAATGCAGATGAGGACCAGAACACTTACTGCTCAGCACTGACCTTAAACAGAACTATCCGCCAGTCCTTGTGCGTGGGAGGGGATTAAGCAGCTTATCTAGCAAAATGCAACTATTGCTGAAGAATAACAGCAATTGAATAATTGAAGTTACTCTGTTGTTTGTTTTTTTCCATAAGCCCTCATGTGTGTTCCTCCCACTGGATACAGATCTGATTCAGTGATGTAAGCAGAGCTCATGATGTTGAGATTTGTAGTGCTGTAATTGAAAATGTAATGAAAAAAATATTGCTTTCATGTTGATACTTAATAAGAAGGTTCCATTCAGCCAACAGTTTAGGGCCCTCCACTACAGTTACAAAGTCAGTAAATGAGAAAAACAATTACCAAGGACAGAGAAAAGGTGTTAGTGGCCATTCTCCAACAGAAGCACCCGTACTTGATCAAAACATGCAAATTTTGTTTCTCAAAATACAACATTTCCCCGCATTGACTTTACTATGTCGCATTGCTTTCCTGTATGACAGATTCTACACTGAGCTCTAACTGCAACGTGCTCTTATCATGCTCACACATGTGCACTGTATGTGCTTCTTACCAAGGAGTGGTTGAAAAGTTACAGTAAATGTTATCAACCAATTATGCCTGTTATGTGATCTGCAGATTTGTCCATAGATTATCCATTTATCTATGGGTAACCTGGATTGTTGCTGCACAGCACCTACTCCCATTTACTAGAATTTAGAAGCAACACAGAAGTGGAAAAGAAGGGAAATCTTTTCCCTTCTAAATCAAAGAATAGAGATGTCACGGTGAATTAACCCAGGTATAATAAAAATCAGGGGATACATTTTATGTATATTTTAATACCATCTCACTCTCCCTTATGACAATTCTAGGCATACTGCAATTCTGCAAAGGTACTACAGCACAGATTAATACAGCTGCTTCTTAGTAGATTCTTCTATACTTACTTCAGCAGCATTGAAGTTCAGATTTCTTTAAGACAACAACATTATACAATGGTTCTTAAAGCCCCTGGGAATTATCCTCATCAGAATTTCACTCTAAATGCTTCACACTGACTTAAGAGAAAAATGCTTGGTAAAAAGAAACAAAACTTCACCTAATGTTTGCAATCAGGTAAATCAGCTCCTCAAAGAGAACACAGCTCACCTTTCAACAAACTGAGGTTTGTTTCTCCTCCAGCCAAAGCACACATTTCATCCACTGAGCTGTCAGTGCCTGAGGTGAGTCTGCTGGCAGTGGAATTGCATTTATTTACAGTAGCTAAGAATCAGCTCCTTTCCTCTTACAGAAAAGCTCTCTCCAGCTTCAGATATGAACTTAGTTCGTCAGATCACATATGAAGGTTAAGTCTTTATACAAATTAAGTACTTAATATGAGATTAAAATTGGCTTGCCCTGATAAGTGCCCCATATATTTCAAGCTGGTCAAATACAGCCATGCTAGCAGAGCAAAAGGAAGAAAGTTGCAGTCTCAGCTCTTTGACAACCTGAACTCCAGAAGGAATTCCAGAAAATGTCTGCATGCTTGCAGTAAGACTATTAGTGTTTCCCTAAATAATCTTTTTTCTAACAGGGTGTCACTCTACTGCTTTTTTTTTTTTTTTTTTTTTTTTTTTTTTTAAAAAAAAGCTATTTCCTTCTGTAATTAAAGCTGCAGGGAGCACACAGCGCAACTTGCACTAAATCATCAGTTTTGTGTGCCGAGCATTATGTCACAATATTGAAATAGCATCAGTGGATTTTCCTGTGTGTTGCTCATGGTGTTCCTGATCAAGAAAGAATTCTAGCTAATCCACGTTTCACTATACTACATGGAAAGCAATAACCACATATTAAAACGACAATGCATATTTGCTTCATTTTTGATTTCTTTCCTAATGAACTGGAGGATTTGTCTGAAATTTAATTATTATTAGATTTCCTCTGGTAGGCACCTTCCTCCATTTTTATGGATATTCCATCAAAAGAATGATCCATAGACTGTACAGCTGAAAGTGTAATTGGAAAAAAAAACAGATCATCAGTGGAAAAAAAAGTGTTACATACATACATTAAGAATTACTGTTAGTTATCCAGCATCAACCAAGAGTAAACACAGACACAGCTTGCTGGGACTGGTTCTTCACATTACATTGCAGCAAGGTATCATAAGCAACACCATTCGGAAGCAGTAAAACACACTGCCACACTAAGTCCTTTTGATCACTGCAGTGTTTAGAGAACTACTTCAGCGCCCAGTAAATGAACAGGTTCAGACTCCTTCAACAATGGTAATTACAGGATAATTCTTAACCACCTTTCACACTCGAAGTGCAACTAGGTGTCTGTGGTGTTAAAACAAATGTGTGAGAGAAATGGACAGAAAACACACATCGCCACACAGAAGGTAACAGCATTCTACTTTTTAAAATAGAAAATAGGGCAATAAATTATGGTTTGTGACAGTGCTTGCAAAGCACACTCATTTTTGTTCTTGAAAGCAAACAAGTCCCTGAATGACAACGTGCCACATGCATAATATGAATTTAAGTATCTAAGTTTAACAATACCGCTTTAAGATGTGTTTTCCTTGCAACCATAAGACATTAAAGCATTGATTTACTAGAAAACTAGAGGTGAGTTCTGGTCATAAACAGGCAGACACCAGGGAGCAAAAACAGTAGGTTGCATATCCCTCAGCAAACTAGCTTGAGGTACATGGTGGTATATCATATGGTTAAAAACAACAACAACAACAACAACAACAACAAAAAACACTTCCTTTTTGTAATGGTTTAATTTACAATGGCAAGTATAAACATAAGATGTACTCCAAAGCATGCAGCTGTTTGTGAAACTCCATGTTTGTACTTTGGTGTGGGAGTGACTGGGCTGGGAGGGCTCACGCTTACCCGTCCGGTACAGGATGGGGATGTGGTCAGTGGAGAGCTTGTGCTCGCTGCGCACTCCTATTAGCAGGGGGCTCCCTCGCCTGCAAGAAGACATCAGGTTACAAGCCTCAGCACCCAAAGATTCATCGCCCTGAAACAAACTGAACTAAAAATGAATCTGTTCCAAATTCAGCATGAACTCTGCAGGAGTAACTGAAATCCCATGGACACCTGAGCCAGGAACACGTGGACTGTTGCTCACTGTACGTATCTACAAACAGCTATCAGCATGGAAATTCAAAACTGGTTGCTATATTAACACCTATAGTTAAATCAACCTGACTGATCCTCATGTTTAAAAGTGGAGTAGAAAACCTGAACACCAGGCAGGCCCACAGCTGCAAGTCAAATGCAGTACTTGTCCACATGCTTCACATTGCAAACACAAAGGAAGAGATAAACCACCTCCTTTCAAAGCTCTTGCAACCAGAGTCTACGCAAAAAGCTGTCCCTCTTGAAGCTCAGAGCTGGCCTGTTCCAGACCAGTTGTGATACAGGTGGTCACTAAGAAATCTTTAAAATATTTGGTGCACCCTTACGACTGAACTATTCCATCTTTTTAGAATTTTATGTTATAATAAATGGGAAACAAGAGAAAGGAAATGAAAAACAACAGCCAACCTCACCCTAATGTATACAGTATAACAAGAATAACCTCTATTGTCTTCCAGCTTGTGAAAAACAGAAAAAGGGGAGAAAAAAAAAAAAAAGGAAAAGGGGGAAAAGAAAAAAGAAAAAGGGGGAAAAAAAAGCTACCTAGAGGGTACACCAAGAAAGTTCTTTTCTATAAAAATACTTACCTGGTACCAACTGCTTGACCAGGATAATGAACACTTTTGAACACAAGGGCAAAAGCACCTTCCTGGAATGAGAGAAATGCAAACCATTTATCCCTTCGTTTCAGGCCAGGCCAGCATTTCAGGAATCCCAGCACATAAGCTGCACCCATGTTTCTGTAAACATGAGATACTGAGCAGAAAAATTCATAGACCCCTTCAGAGCCACGAGAAGCTCCAGGTGCTTCTTCCAGAAGGCAACCCCATCCCCAGGGCACAGGCAGCTCCTCCTCAACCACTTGCTGAGTTCTCACCTGCCAGGATGCCCCTGCACTCAGACCTCCCTGGCTGCCCCTGCAAGTGCTCCTCTGTTTGTTCAAAGGGCACTAAGAGGTCTTACAAGAGCTAAAGCCTAATAAGAAGTGCCAAAACACTGGGGTATTTGCTGAGGTGTGGTGTCACTGAATGTACGGGTAAGCCACCACAGCCTGCCAGCAACATTTGTTCTTGGTCTGCAGCTACCGCAGCTTCTGCTAGGGAAATTGGTACAAAAACCCATCCCCTGAACAACCCGCTCTGGGAAGAGAGGCAAATTGCAGCATGGTTCAGCAAGAACGGACACACAGAAGCTGCACGCTGTGCAGTGAAGTCCCCACAAGGGGTCAGCATCTCTTCCACATGGAGGTTCCAGGGAAGACCTTAAGCACAGACTTGATCTAACCCTGTCCCACCCAGGTCCCTGCCTCCCCCCCGCCGTGTGCTCTGCACCTAACACATGAGGAATTCGATACTGTTGAGCCCCCAAATTTAACATTAGTCGAATATTCATTTGAAAAATGAACAAATAAGAATGAATAGTCTGATAGTAATTGTATGAGGTAGGAAATGAAACACCCTGTTAGCATGTGCTGCAGAATGTCCTGTGGCATGGTCAGGCGCAGGCTCAGCACTGCTCTAACAGCACTCCCCTGCGTGACTCCCCCATTTGTTCTAATGCACGTGTCTGTCCCCATCCGTCCCCGTGTCCCCACCCCGCACCCTGCCCCGGGCGTTACCAGCTGCTGGATGACTCTCTCCACCAGGGTGGTGAAGCTGACGTCGTCGCTGTCGCGGTTGTCATACATGTACTTCACCAGTTTAGCGATGCATTCTGTGTCCGTCTCTGACTCAAAGTCGTAGCCCTTGCTCTCCTGCAGCGACAGCACATATTGAGTAACTGGCCTTCTGCCTTCCTTTCCCTCCCTCTTTCCAGCCCTCCTTTTCCTTCCTTCCCACCTTCTCCATTCCTTCCTTTGTTCCTGCATTCCCTCCTCCTTCCTTTTCTGCTTGCCTCCTTGCTTCTTTCCTACCTTTTTTCCTTTTTGCTCCCTTTCCTCTTTCTTGCTTCTTTCCTGCCTCCCTCTCCTTTTCTCATGCTTTCTTTCCTACCTTTTCTCTTCCTGCCTTCTTTCCTTTTGCCTTCCTTTTTCCTCACCCATCCTCCTTTCCTGCCCTTCCCTTTTCCCTTCCATCCATACCTCCTTATTTTTCCTCCTGCTCTCCTGCCTCCCTTTCCTCTGCTCTCTTTCCTCTTTGCCTTTCCTTCCACTCCATTAGCGTGAGAGCGGGTAGAAGTGCAAATGGGGGTGTGAGAGGGGGAGCACAAGAGTGAGCGTGAGGCTGAGTGCACGTGTCAGCAAGCGCAAGAGGGGGAGCACAAGCATCTGGGAGAGCGAGTGCCAGAGAGAGTGCGGGTGGGGGAATGAGAATGAAGGGGGGTGCGAGAGTGCGTGTGAGTGGGGACTTGAGTGCAGGTGGGGAGCGAGTCTGAGTGTGAAGAGTGAGTGCTGGGGGTTGCAAATGGGGGAGGGTGCAATAGTGCAAGTAGAAGAGTAGGTGGGGGAGCGAGAGTGGGTGTACATGTGAGTGCAAGGGTGAGTGACTGGAGAAGCGAGTGGGGAGCATGTGAGTGGGAGAGTGAGTGCACGTGTGAATGAATGGCAAGTGGGAGATGAATAGTGCAAGTGGAAGAGTGTGAGAACAGGAGCGACTGAGCGTGAATGCAGAATGAGTGTGCGCAAGTGCAGCTCAGGAGTCAGCGTGAGCGGGGAGTGAGTGGAGGAGTGTGAGATATGAGTTGGAAGGTGAGGAGAGTGGGAGAACACGAACGTGGGAGTGAGTAGAGGAGTGTGACTGGGGAGCAAGGGAGTGAGTAGGGGAATGTATGAGGGAATGCAAGTGGGCAAGTGAGTGTGAGTAGGGGAAGGAGTGGAAGAGTGGGCAGGGGAGCAGAAGTGAGTGTGAGTGGGGGAGTGAATGCAAGTGCAAGAATACAAGTCTGGGAATAAGCTGGGGAGCGCGAGAGCACACGTGACAGCACACATCCAGGTGGGGAGTAAGTGGTGGAGAGATGGAAGCGAGAGTGAATACAAGTCGGGAAGTGAGGGAGCGAGTGTGAGAGTGGTGGAGTGAGTTTGCTTGTCAGTGCAAGAGTGTGAGAGGGAGAGCAGGAGCAGAGAGCGCAAGCGTGGGGCGGTGAGGGGGAGAGCGGCAGGGTGTGTGGGGTGGCTCCGGCTCTCTCCCACACACACTTGGATCCCACTCACCAGGAACTTCTGCAGGTCTTTGTAGTTGGTGATGATGCCGTTGTGGATGACGATGAACTCTGGAGACAGAGGAAGGCCCTGCTCAGCCCAGCACAGCACCCTCGGCTTCGCAGCCGGTGCCCGCCCGTGCCCACAGTAGCACAATACCCAACAGACAGCAGGGACCACAAAACCTTACCGTGTGTAAAACCACACTTGGCAGAATAAAGAGAAAAGTTTCACTTCCCAGTGTGATTACCTTGCTCTGCCCCATTCTGCTTGGTTGGTAATGGCAGAAGATACATATTAATGACCTGGGTGGGACTGGGGTTGAAGAGATCCTGTAAAGCTTTTGGAAATTTTTAAATAATTGCCAGTTTCCAGCTTGCTGGAAATGAATGAATACTACACTCCTCCTGTCAGGTTGCTGGGGCACTACACCAAAAAACACCAACCAAGCCATTTATGTACAGTGGTGATTGTAAGAAAAATATAAATAAACAAAAAAAAAAAGTACAAAAAATAAGATTCCAAAGAACAGCTGGGTAGATTCTTACCACCCAATTTCATTCTGTGTTCTATCTCTTCCTTGCACTGTGGGTGTGCACCCACTGAACCTTTGGGATGCTAACCCCAGCCCTTCATGACATCATTCACTGCTGCAAGCAGTTCATGAGAACATCCCACATGGTCTGAAATCAACGCCAAACCCCTCCAGCTTTCCAGTAACTGGGCTCAGCATGATGGCTTGCAATAAACCACCTGTCCTGGGTCCAGCCACCCCTCCCTGCGACACACCAGGTGTCTCAGAAAGCCACACACCTTTCCATATATTCTAAGACTCACTCAGGAGCACGTGTTTTCTCATGCAAACATTCTTACCGTTGTTTTTATCCGAGCGCTGTGGGTGGCTGTTGACAGGATTGGGCTCGCCATGGGTAGCCCAACGGGTATGCGCGATTCCAAGGTGTACATCAAACTCGACATCAAGATCCATGTACTGTTGCTCTGCAGGAAGAAGTGGGAGAAGTTTTTATTACAGAAGATTGTCCCTACCCCAAAGCTAACGTGAGAATCTCATCCCACCTCTGAGGCCCACAGAGACAGCAATACTGAAATACTGAAACAATCAGCAAACCTAACAGAACGGCAAGCACATGAAGCTACCACAGCAATGAACCTGGGCTCCAGCAAAGCACTACAATTTTGGATTCACCCATGTTTAAGGATATTTACAACTGAAATACACAGCTTCAGTCCCACTCAGGAAGCCCTAACAAGCAGGAGTGAGGGCATCCCTCACCCCACTGGCCTGTGCCTCTCCTTCCCCCAGCACCCTGGCTGTCCCTTCAAGGGGATTCCAAATGCGAATGCACGAATCCACCCTTATTTTCTCTCTCTCGGGTGCAGCTTGACATCCTGTCATCTTCTGTATAGCATCAGCTACAACTGAACCAGCTCATTTCATGGAGACCCCTTGTCTCTAGAAAGCATACCATTAATATTTCTTTGGAAAAAAAGTCCTTCTGTTCTGAAAATGTTTCCACACTCTCTTTAAACTACACATATCCAGCAGTTTTCTTGAGCAGGCAAGCAAAACTTCAACCCTGAATATGGGGAGAGCAGACTTCAGGCTGCTCAGGGAACTAGTTAGTAAGGTCCCCTGGCAAACTGCTTTTGAAGGTGTCGGCATCCACCAGTGTTGGTCAGTCTTTAAGCACTGCCTCCTAAAAGCACAGGATCAGGCAATTCCAAAATGTCGAAGTCAAGCAGGCAGGGCAGAAGGTCGGCTTGGCTGACCAGGGATGATCTTCTGGAGCTTAGGCACAAGAAGAAAGTGTATGGCTGCTGGAAGCAGGGTCAGGCAACATGGGGGGACTACAGGGATGCTGTTCGCCTTTGTAGGGAGAAAATTTGTGCAGCCAAAGCCCAGTTAGAGTTGAAGCTGGCCAGGACTGTGGGAGACAATAAAAAGGGCTTTTTTAAAATATGTGAACAGAAAAAGGAGGACCAGAGAAAACATAGGTCCACTACTTGATGAGGATGGTCACCTCACAAACAAGGACATAGGCAAAGCAGAGACGTTTAATGCCTTCTTTGCCTCTGCCTTCAACGCTGATGATGGGCTTTGGGACCCCAGGTGCCCTGACCTGGAGGACCGTGACAGTGGGAATGATAAACTCCCAGCCAACCCCGAACGTGTGCGGGATTTGCTGCTCCCCCTGGATCCATACAAGTCCATGGGTCCAGACGGGATTCATCCCAGGGTGCTCAGAGAGCTGGCTGATGTCATCGCGGGACCTCTCTCAATTATTTTTAAACAGTCTTGGGAATCTGGAGAGGTCCCGGTTGACTGGAAGCTGGCAAATGTTGTGCCAATTTTCAAGAAGGGCAAGAAAGAAGACCCTGTTAACTACAGGCCTGTCAGTCTCACGCCAGTGCCTGGTAAAATTATGGAGAAGATTATCCTGGGAGTTATTGAAATGCACCTGGGGGACAATGCAGTCATAGGACACAGCCAACACGGGTTCACGAGGGGTAGGTCCTGCTTAACAAATTTAATTTCCTTTTAAGATAAGATCACCCATCTAGTCGATCAAGAGAAGCCAGTTGATGTAATCTTTTTGGATTTCAGTAAAGTTTTCAATATGGTTTCTCATAGGATCCTACTGGACAAAATGTCCAGCATACAGCTAGATAAAAACATCACACGATGAGTGAACAGTTGGCTGACAGGTAGGACTAAAGGGTTATGGTAAATGGGATTACATCAGGCTGGCGGCCAGTCACCAGTGGGGTCCCCCAGGGCTCCATTCTAGGGCCAGTTCTTTTCAATGTTTTCATAAACGATTTGGATGTAGGACTAGAAGGTGTTTTGAGTAAGTTTGCTGATGATACTAAACTGGGAGGAGCTGTTGACTCCGTCAAGGGTGGAAAGGCCTTGCAGAGAGATCTGGACAAATTAGAGAGCTGGGCAATCACCAACCGTATGAAGTTCAACGAGAGCAAGTGCCGGGTCCTGCACCTGGGAAGGGGCAACCCTGGCTACACGTACAGACTGGGGGACGAGACGCTCGCTAATTTTAAGTTATGCAAACAGTTTGCCTTACATGATTTCTCCAAGTTAACTTGAATAACAACACAACTTAGGCTTACAACACCACAGCAGCTCCTAAATGAAAACTAGAGTAATTTCAACTCCTCAGAAAAGCGTATTCCCATCCACACACAGCTTGCCTGTACTCCACACCCAACAACTTTGCGTTTCTTTGTGTTCTGCACGTATTTAACAAATCTAACATTTAAATCAAGGGAATACAAAGAGGCAGAAATGGACAGACAAGACCTCATTCTGTGCTTTCTCGTCAATTTGGCAGTTACACACATACATCCATGCTTCCTTGTAGCCACTCGCTTAGCCCATCGCTACATAGATTGACAGCTTTAGTAGGGACAAGCATTACATGTGGAAATTTAAAATTCAACTAGTGAATTTATTAGCACATTTTTCTTTTTTGCCCAAGCCCCAGGTCTCTGATAATTATCTCCCAGTAATTCCCATTTCCCCAGTTTAAGGAAGGTTTGTTTGTTTTGTCAGCTTTTTTAAAACTTATTTCAGGTCTATTTTACATTAACAGGATGTGATTCTTTTTTCTTGAGAAATCAGGGCTTCTCTGTAACTCGTGACAATATCCCCAGGATCACTGGGTTCTTCGCAGCACACATGAGTGTTTATATCTCTGGCACTTTATATACAAGTTATTTGGAAATACAGTGTTTCTGGGCAAAACAGATCATATTCAAAACACACATGAAATTAGAGGACATTTCAAGGAAAGAGAGCAGGCAAAGAATGAAAGGGTCATACATACTGTGCACCTCTTCATCCAGAGCCTTCACCTTCCCCTTCTGTTTGATAAGCTGGATTTTGCAAGCATTAGCTTCCCAGTCTTTGTCATTTCCGCCATCAATTCCCACACCTAAGCATCACCAAGGAATATGAAGAAAGATCGTGAAATGCAGAACGTATGTTACAGTATTTTATGTAAACAAATACTGCTGATTTTTTTTCTTTATGATGCCCTTTCTCTCCCCATCTGACCCTCCAAATAAAGGTAACAAACCCCTGAGATTAGAAGCAAGTTTTCCCCTTGTCATCTTGTAGGTATTTTCAAATCCTTAGATAACAGGCATCAAGAATGTTTACAGAAATCTGTATATTGCAAGTTAATCCAAACCTCTAACCACATGATCACAGACATATCCAATTTGTGTTTTGGCTTGCTTCAAAAGCAGAAGACAGTAGAAAACATTTGTAAACACCACAAGAATTATCATGCCAAAATCCATGAGCCACTGATACTCAGAGAGAGCTACCTGCAGAATCGTAGCCTCTGTACTCCAGCCGCTGGAGCCCTTTAATAAGGGTCTCCAGGATCTCCCGTCTTGTCCGGGGAACATGGTAGTTCAGGTAAGCGAAGATGCCTGTTTGGGGGAAAAAAGCATAATTTACAATAAAATCACAGCTGGTGAAACTGTAGGTGCTATCTGTGTAGCACATGCACTACCTTAAAAACACCACCAAACTCAAGCAGGCCTTCACATTGAGAACCTCCGCAGGAAGCTACCACCACGTTTGCAGCTTTTCCCTACCCCACCTGAGGTCCAATGCAGAAGATGTCACTGACATTTCAGACCAAAACTAACCACAAAATCACCCAATGACTTGCATTGGAAGGGACCTTAAAGATCACCTCGTCCCATCCCGACTCCCTGCCATGGGCAGGGATGCCACCCACAGATCAGGTTGCAGCATCCTCCTCAGGAGGCTGGAAGCAATCACACAGGACAAGCCTGGCTGCAATGGGGGAAAGACTCCCCAGGTGAGCTGGACATGGATGACAGAATGAGTTGCCAGGAGACAACACAGTGGACAGGAAACTCATCACTCCAGATGAAAAATTCAACGTTCACTAAAATTGGGCTTTACATGCTTAAGAAGCACCTTCAGGAGGAATTCTTCCTTGAATAGCTTCCTCTCACTAAGTTCCTCCCACAGACTCACTAAGAAAAACTCATTTAACTCATGCAAACCAACACCCTCAAACTAATTGAGCTATTTTTCCTGTGGGTTGCAAAGGCAGATAAATCATTACTTCTATTTTTAAGCAGTTGGCACGCAAACACACCGTGGTGATGGGGACACACAAATTCCTAGAACTCTAATACCAACTACGGCTCTATTTCAGAAAGATTCCCTTTGGTGCCATCATGGAGCAGGAGCATGAGAAGACATTTACTGGTTGCTAGAAGTATCTGTACTGGAAAACTGTCGTTTGCCCCAGTCTAACATTTTAAAGGAGAAAAACATCTGCATGGAATAAAAGCACAGGAGGTTTCACACAAACATCTACGTATGTACGTGACTGGTAACGTAAGGTTTGTAATTGGAGAAGCTTTATAAAAACACTCTTGAGGAGAACGGAGTTCAGCCACCCACACATACACAAAGTCCTTTTTAAAGGCATCCCATTACTGTTCCTCTTTCAAATTAAACCAGCTACTCAGATTAAGAAAAAAAAAAAAAAAAAAGGAGCTTTTTTCTTCGTTTCTTTTACTTCTACCTTCATTTCTCCAAAAGCCAAAGCCTTTTCTGATAACCACTTGTAAGACTATCAGGACCAGGCTTATAAAAACCTGCAATTTCTCTCCTGTTGCTCCAGACATCCCAAACCAATGATGCACACTGGCCTGCTGCTGCCACCTCTTGATGGCATCTGTTCAACTTGAATGTTGGTTCTAGTAACTACATGGACAGGGTGAAGCCCTTCTCCACAAACCTTGTAATTTACAGCTAAAAAATCAACAGGTAATAAAACGGTGACAGCAGTTAATCTCTGCTGTGCTTCAAAAGCTTCCTCTGCTCTCATCCTACAAACCCTCATCCTCCGCCCTTCTGGCAAAAAAAAAAAGTTTTCCAACTTGAGATACTTAGTTCACTCTGGTTCTAAAAACTACATTCTTCAGACAAACAGCAATGTCCCTGTTCACAAGTGAACTGATTCCAAATAGCTGTCACCCAGGCTGAGGGGCTGCACATTTCAGCTGTATCCTGGATGCCTAAAATCCTTTAAGTGACTTCCAGGTCTTGCGCAGGAATACAAAGCAGACTGCTTTTTAGCAGGCAGCTGCTGGAAAAGCCTCTCTGTCTGTATTTGCCAGAAACCTCCCAAAGAGACACCCAAGATATCTTTAAAAAAGCACGTTGGGTCCCAGCAATTCCTCACATTTCCCTTTACACCAAAGCCACCTACCGTAAGTAAAGCTACCTCAGAAGGCATAATTACAACCAGCACATGTAATTATGGAAACATGAAAGCTGCTTACATTTTTCCCAATCAGCTACCCAGTTTCAGAGCTGACAACTCTCTCATTTTAGGTACCTTGGAAGCACATGCAAACAGTCCCATTCCCACCCAAATCCTTGAGCCTTCCACCTCTCACCTCTGCACTCTCGGGACCCGCCAAGCAGCTCTCCAGAAGGCCCTACAAGCCCTGCTCTCCCCTCAGTGGCACATCAGCCACCTCACTGCAGCACCACCACTCCCACTCAGGCATCCACGTGTTCTTCCACTACCACAGCACAAAACCAAGTCCTGTCAAGGGGGACACGCTCTTTTCAGTGAACAGGGACTGATGACGAGCGCTAAGGTGTTTGAACATAGCGCTGGCAGACCCAAGGCCGCTCCCGAGGCCCTGCACAGAGCAGCGGGACGAGACACACAGGAGCCTCGTTGACAGAGCACAGAGGAGGCCTTCTTCGCCAGCAGGATGGCCGGCTGAGCGGCTCATGGGCAGACACAGGACGGGCTGGCTGACAAAGGGTGAAGCAGAACTGCTGTAAATTGTGAGGAGAAACCGTGTGCAGAAGGCATGATATATATGCGCATACCCAAGAAGGGAGAAGAAAAGAGGAGGAGAGGGGAAGGAGTGGGGAACAGGACAGCAAGCTTAATTTAGGGTGGTGTCAGCAGCTGCCCAGCCACCTCACATCCGACCTGGCTGCTCACCAGCAGCCCCAAGCCTCTCCGACAAACGGCTGGTGAGGGCAGAGAGCTCCTCCGTGCCAGAAGGACATCATGCTTCACCCGCCTATCACCGCCGGGCACGCGGCCACAGAAACCCTGGCTTGTTTTCAGGCAGTGACGATGCATCGTGCACGAGGGTGTTTCCTGCTGGAGTACAGCGGGGTGCCCAACGTGGTCATTTCAATGGCACTGGCCCTGAGGAAAGCGCAGAGCATACATCCCCTCCTGGATACCTGATCAATGCTCCTGCAACTGGTAGGTGCAGCCCGAGGGGTGGGGGGATACCAAAGAAACATGACAGTGCCCAACGCAAAGCTCCACTGAAGATCACATCCTGAGGCACTTTCCACACAGACCCTTGGTGCCCCTGCAAGGCCATGCAAATGAAGTCTGCTTTTTAGTTTACCTCTAGCTTTGAGGCAGGCACGCTCTGCTCTCAAGTTCAAACATCATTCTGAGCTCACGGTGCCTGGGGATTGATGGTGAATCCCAGCCAGCGCCGGGCAAAGTCCAGCTCAAGGCAGAACCACAGCATGCAGCTCCCAGGCTGGGATCACCACGCCATGATCCCTCTTCCTGCCCACGAGACGTGCTAATGAGCTCCAGAACAGCCCTGCATGGCCTCAGCCCATCACCAACTCCCATGCGCGCAGAACGATTGCTCAGTGATTTTCACCTGAAGCTATGCAGAAGGCTCAGAAAAAAAAAAAAAAAAACAAAGGAAACAGGAAAAGGAAAAGAGACACAATTCCACTTTATATACTGAAAATGGCCAACCTTATGGAATCCATCATTCTTTGGCTTCAGAATTCTGCCACATAAAAAAAGTCTAACTCAATAGATGGGCATGATTATTATCCAGAAAATTGGTTTCCTTTCACAAAACATTTTTGTGAATGCGAGTTGATCGTTTTAGCCTCCGTCCTGCTTCTGGCACAAGAATTGCAAGTTATTCTGAACCAAATAAATTGTTTAAAGCAGAACCATTTCCCTCTAGCCAGGGTTGACTTTGGACATCTTTGTTAAATCTGAATCCAAATTGGTCAGTGGCTTGAAATGTTATTGTCTCTGCACATTTTAACAAGTTCAGTCACACCTGAACTGAAAAAAACAAAACAAAACAAAAAAACAAAACAAACAAAAAAAAGAACTTGGTTCCTTGTCACAGATCACAACTGCTAACAGCGTACACCAAAATGCCCTGTACTGAATGGGCACGGAGAAGAAACCAATTTCTTCCAGGCAGGGATGGCTCGTCTGGAATGAGACTGAAAAACAGTAGTGTTTATTTGTGCTTGTACTGTAAACAACCAGAAAACGTCTATCTAGAAGGGAGCCAACTTGGCATTTGTCTCAGGCATTGAAAATCTATTAATTACAGCACAATTATATTCAGATTATTCATAAGGACTAGGAAAAAAAAGTCTGAATCTGAGACTAAGAATGCCACAAAAAAAGAAAAACATAAGTGATTTTATCAGAAAACACAGACTATGGCAAAAAAACAACTATAAATGTGCAAATACAGTATTAATGCCGTAAAATACGCAAACACTTTTCAAAAAAGATGACCATGTAAACATTGGGAGATGCAGTTTTGATTCAGTTCAGCTTTTCAATCTTGACAGGAAAATAGCTGAAGCGATAATGGACACACCACTACAAAAATAAAATTCTAGGAACTCACCTGTGATCAACACGTTTTACAAATGAGAAGGCAAGTAAGAAAAGCAGGTTTAAAACTCACCTTACAGAAAACGGAAAAAAATGAACTAAAAATAAACAGAATAATATCTAAAATGATGCATAACTAATGTAAAAAAAGGGGGGGGGGGAGTGTACAATAAGGCAGGTGAAAATGAACGTAGGTCTCCCTAAATGCAAGACTTACTAATCAGCAAGTTAAAACCAAATATTTGAAGGCTTATCACCTATTTACGACATCCGATCATGATGAGTTATGCATAAGTAACAGTTTTGTTTACTGGAAATATTTTCAAATACATTTCATTTTCTCCTTCAGAGCTGGAGAAAGCTTCAATCCATATTTTAAGAACAGCATTTCTACTGGCTCTACCCTCAAGATTGGATTATTCCAGAATATATGAGCAATCACATCTTGAAATCACTTCCATTTCTAAATACAATTCCACTGCCCTCAACAGATGAGAAAAAAGACCCAAGGCATTAAACACTTGTTATGCTTCACTGATTTAAGTGTATTCTTGAAAAACGTTTACTTCTCTCAGCAGCCAGCAAGAGGACTTCTGCAGACAAGGTTTTGCTCCTGAGGTGCTCCCCTAGCTGTTGGTCACATCTGTGTGAGCCAAAAGGCACTCGGGTGATGCTGACATCCCAGCATGACGCACAGCGCTGGCTGCTCAGAAAAGAACCTCTTTTTACCCGTAATCCGAACAAAGATCACTTTATCCAGCTACAAAATGCAGCCTTCTCTGAGGTGAGACGTGGCAGATGCGGGGTGGCACACACCTACCTTGTGCTTTATAGACTATAAAAGACGTTCCTTGCCACACAACAGAGGGATGTTTTTCTCCAGACCACATCTTGTTAAATCCTTGCTCTCTTCCTCTTGGTGCTTATATTCAAATCAATGTACATGACTTAAAAGATGAAAAGGTAAGAACTGCGCAGATCTTTACAGCTGCTCACAGGCTTCCGTGCAGAGCACTCTGTCACAAAGTGCCACTTTTTCCGTCAAAGTGACGATTCAATTAAGTCATAACAGCCAACAGAAACATGTTGGTTTTGATGAAATTCCAGTGCAAACCCAGCAGATTCCCATTAGGGTCACCACCAGCCTAGCTCCTCTTGCCAGCCTACATCCCAGGTGCTGAACATGGAGAGATCTGGAACCCCGAGCAAAACGTTCCTGAAACCAGCTCACCACAATTTCAGGTCTCTAGCAGACCTGAAAACAGGAGTTTCACTTCCAGCTCAACTTACGTGTTTAGCCCCAGGTCAACACAACTACTTTTCAGTAACAATGCCACACATGCACTCTAACGTGGGCTCTGGAACAAGCCAGAAAAAGGAAGTATTACAGAAAACCAGACAATATGAATGGCATTTAATTACACTACTTTGACAAGCCTTGAGTTACCATTATTCAAGTAGAAATACACGCCATGTGAAACAACACCCCCCTTCCCGCCCCCCGTGAACTTCATTCTAGCCCAGAACTGTATATAATCATGAATTCCAGCTAGAAGAAGACAGCAGCAAGCATCCTACAGAAATTTGTATCTGATAGGCTCAGAAAACACAATACTCCTGTCTGGAATATACTAATGTACTTCAAGACTTGACATTAATATTAATTCAGGATTCAGCAGTCATGCTGATAGAATAAAACATTTCAACTAGTAACTTGACACGGGACTTTGCACATCGGGACTGAAGAGACTTGTTCAAAGCATCACACTAACACCTGCCATAGTGAGAAGACCTGTATATACTTCTCAAGTGAAATATGTTGAACAACATAGTTTTGAACATAAAACACTGTTTCTTACAGATTTGCTTAAAAACCTTACCCCAGCAGAACAGGTATTCAGGTGCTGAACTCAGCTGTCTCTTAGAACCAATTTTTAATAATCAAGGACTAAAACAAAGCATTCTCAATGACAACTACATAAAGATTCAAGGACAGGTTGGATGGGGGGTTGGAACTAGATGATCTTTAAGGTCCCTTCCAAACCAAACCATTCTATGATTCCGTGATTCCCCTATAAACAGTTGACAGTTTTTGCCAAATGTACATCCACAATTTCTATTGTTGACAGTCACTAAAATACTTTTTCTGAGAACGTTATTTTCCAGTGACCTTTTTGGTTCTCATGTTCCTTTATTTCATGGTAAACTCACTGGAAAATAAAATGAATCACCACTTCCAGGTAAGAATACATTATCTTCTCCAGCGTCTTGAATACATGAAGTTACTCAGGAATAGCTTCTCCTAATCCTTTCCTCAATCCTTTCTGAAAGCAGAAAAGCCTTCAGGCTAGCTTTACTGTCAGACTTACAAATATCTTTATACCATACTGTATACTGTTAAAATAATTTCAGTAGATGATGTTATCAGTACATCCACTTGGCAATCCTGAAGAATCCTTTGTCCTGGTGACGATAATCAAGCCTCTGGTCTTCAACAAATTAGATGCAGGCTGCTAAATATCGCATGCACAATGTACGTGACAGACTGGAAAAAAGGAGGAAAAAATCTTTCTTCAAATTACAGCAAGAGAGAAATGAAGCCCTAACAAGTGCTAACACAGATACTTGAGCAGCACAGAATGAAACCCCAGAACTGCATGGCATTCAGCCCTCTTGGTTTCTGTGTTCCCTGTGATGATGCTCAAAGCCCACTGGAGCGGGCTCCTCTTATTTGCTGCTCTGTGGGTCAGCGAGGGGAACGCTGCGCCAGCCCCTCTGTAGAGGAAGAACGCTAACTCCGCACAGCTTGAATGAGCGCAAGGTCATTATCACGTCTGCTAGCTATATATGGGAGACTTTATGTTCAATTCACCAAGTCTGCACTGGAAAAAAAGCAAAGCAGAAAAGACATCCACTAGATGAAGAACCACAGCTTGTCTACTGGCTACTTCTTTTACCGCCTGCACACACACTTCTCTCTTCAGATAAAAAGAGCCAGATTTCTCTCGTCTAGAATGAACAACCAGAGCATCAATTCTAAGGACACATCTGGGCAAGAGCCACTGCTCTGGGCTTCACAGCAAGGCATGGACCTAGGTGTACAAATGGTATTTCGGGATGTGGGAAGGCAATCCCACTGATGTACACGCAACCCTAAAGCTTGGAACTCAAGTCTTTCTTAAGCCCATTCTTATCTCCAGTAGTCACCAATAACACAGGACCTAAATTCCAAAATCCTATTTTGGTGTTTGTTTTAAAGCAGTCATGGCAGACAATGGGTTTACTTATTTACAGCAGTCCGTCAGGCCTGGCTACCTTGAAAAACCTGTTTTCCAAACTATTTCATAGATGCCATTGAACTGGTTTAGTGTATTCAGACCAAAGCACACCCAATTTATACCTGGTTAGGTCTTTAAACAGCAAGTTTGTCAAACATACCAAGAACAAAATCTATCCTCTTGCAACACTACTAAAAACAAAGAGAACAGCACATCTACACACCAAACTCTCCTTCTCTGGAGATATTCAAAACCTGTCTGGATGTGATCCTGTGCAAGGCGCTGTAGGTGACCCTGCTTGGCAGGGGGGTTGGACCGGATGATCTCCAGAGGTCCCTTCCAACCTCAACCATTCTGTGATTCTGGGAACTTTGAGGCCACTTTACCTCAAGTGGTACAAGCACAGGACTTTGTAAGGTCACACGCACGTAAACCTGAACATCAGATTATCAGTGCACCGAAAACATTACGTTGGTAACCCCAGTCTTGAAGCTGTCATAGGGACAACTCAGACAACGATAGCAGCATTGTCATTTTCTTCTTTAAAACTCGGTAACTTTCTATCCAAGTCAAATCAGATAAAAATCTGAATGCGGACTGTGTACCCTATAGACAGCACTGTAAGGTAAAGCAACATGTATCCTGACACAGCTGTATTGCAGGAATGTTACCGCGGGTTCCTACAGCCACCCTGCAGCAGGAGGAACCAGGGCCTCTACTCCATGACACGGACTTCTGTCACTTCAGCTAAGAGACCCCTGGGAGGTCAGTATATGGTCGGAGTACCTCCAAGCCATTCTGCCTGTTTACATTTGTAGGATGGAGGGCATCATCTCCATTTGTTTGCCTTGTTCCTTTGCTGAAGCTTACTGCTGCTGTATGCAAGAAGGCCCAAACCGCCACCGCAATTAACGTTTCACAACGTTAGCCCAAACCACAGTCCACTTAGTCTCGTGCTCACCAGCTGGGCTGCGAATGGCAGCAGCAGAGACCGTACCCCTTCATGTCTGCCAGTGGTGCTTTGCCCCCAGCCCCAAGAGCTCACATGGCAGCGCCCTCAGACCCCAAACAGTTCTTCTCCCGTTCCTTGCAAAAACCTTAGTTGTCTTCACACACTCCCTGCATTCAGAAGCTCTTCAGTTTCCAAGGCTTTTTCTTATTCCATAAGTCTTCAGAGAAACGTCCTCACTCAATGCTCTCTTCTCATTTTTCACTGCAGGATATATCTCTGGCTCCCAGAACAAGACTCAACAACGCAGCCAATAATCCTTGATGCTTTTCTTACTGTTTCATAAAATAGTTCAATATCTAAGAACAACCTTGCTTATATCAAAACGGGAAGAAATATGTTAGATCTTGAGTGCAACTGAGTAACTACCCACAGAATTTTCAGTGCTTATCACAGTTAAGAAGATGAAGACGAGAATGTTAATAGTGCACATTTCAAAGGCTGGACCTCAAAAAAGGCAAGCATAAGGCACCAAAACTAACCCTGTTCTTGCAGCCAACTATTTATAATAATAATTATCTCTTCTATTTTTAGCTTTGCTCCATTTTGTACTTCTAACACAAATTAACATAGTGTTAAATGTAAGCTGAAGTATGAATTTCTGAGTGCCTCTTCAAGCCCACAGACTTGACAGTTTGAAGGTGAGAGCGCTTCGCCCTGGTTCAATCTCACAGAATCAATGAAAGAAATGGCAACTTGCAAATGAAATGTATAAAACAAGATCTTGCTCAGAACATCAATTTCACATGTAAAAATAGAGGGAAAAAAACACAGAATGAAACATGGAAATAACCAAAAATGACCAGAAGACCATAAATTTCCATGGAAAAACAAGAAGCCAATGTGATAAAAGGAGAGAGGAAGAGGAAAGATAAATCTTATTCCTATGTCCAAAAGCTGAGGCAGAACAACTGTACTAGCCAGGCAAAGGGGAGCATGAGGAGGCCTGTGGAAAGCCCCCAGCCTCGCTGGCTCCTGCTCACTGGAGGCACGTGTTCAGCATGGGGAAGTTGTGCTGGGCAGGAGCGGGCGGAGACGAGCTGGCGCAACGGCTGTGATGGACACTTCTCAGACATGTTTTCGCCAGCTTACCTGCCTTGCCTAGCTCACCTGCCTCGCCTCATGCCCCACACTGAGCACAGCGTGAGTCTCCACATCAGAAGTTGCAACGACTAAAAAAAAAAAATGGTAACAAAGCGAACTTTCCACCTGGAGGTGGGAGTGGTTATCGTGACGGGACCAGAAGCACGCTTGAAAACGCTGCCACCGAAACCCGCAGCCTCTTCCCGCGCCGTGCGCCCACTGACAGGGGCTGAGGCTCCGGGGGGGCTTCTGAGGGCTGCGGCCCCGGCACCGCGGGGCTCCAGCGCGGCGGGCTCCGTGCTGCCGCCTCCCTCACGGACCGAGGGCGCCGGCCCTTTGTGCGCCCCGGCGGGTCATTTCGCGAAAAACCCGTCTTTTCGGGTTAATTGGCCCACAGCCGCCTCCCCCGGAGGCCCGCACCGCGCGGGGGGCGATGACATTTTGCCGGAACGGAGGCAGGGCCCCTTCCCGCTCTGAGCGGGGCGACGCGGAGGCGCCCAGCCCGGGGGGCTGCGGCCGGGGCCGGCTCGGCTCAGCTCGGCTCACCCCTCTCCCCGCTCGGCCCCGGCCGGTCCCCGCTCCCCCGCCGGGCAGCCCTTACCGCACATGCTGCTCCCCTGTCGCCAGCCGCGCTGCCTCTG
>VXAA01000320.1:89739-120735 GCA_013399115.1 Anseranas semipalmata | reverse complement strand
TGCAGCAGCCCAAGCCCGCTGTTACCGTTACCACCGGGCGGGAGCAGCAGGGACGTGGAGCTAGCCCGAGGAAGGGCCGTAGCTAATTGTGAAGCCTAGCCCCCACAGGGCTCCTCCTAGCTCATGGAAGGAGCAAGCGGCGCCGGCAGCTGTACGAGAGGCATCCCATGTCGCGGCACAGCCCTGCACCCAACTCCGCGTGGCCTGGCTTCTGATTTCCTACTCTAACAGCTCCATAATAGCACCTATTCAGGAGTAAGATAAAGAAGCCATTAAGATGAATCTGCAAAGCAAAATGGGATGGGCGTGACTGCCGAAGGAGTGATAGGCTCGTTCGTACAGCTGGGTATCTGAGTTACACCATCTACATGCAACTACCACAATCAAGTACTGTTGGGAAAAAAAAAAAAAAAGTTAAAAGCCTGAGGATACGAAATGATAGCAAAATCCCTTCTTAAGAAAAATATTCACTTAACTTTATCTTGACACTAAAGAAGTCAATACAGAAAGATTTCCTTATAAAGCCCAGAGAAACCAAAAATGTTAGTATACATAAACACGACAGTGATAGATTTTGACCCTTCTGCTAGAAGAACCTGCCTAAACACAAACAAGCAAGGAGGTCACCAATCTAAGAAACGTTAGAAGTGAGCAGCCTGCACACACAGCCATCTCTGTGCTTTTGTTCAGCAGCAAAGACATTACAGTAATAACCTAAGGCGGTGATACAGTTCCTAGGACTTGATTGTGTAGGGCAGTAACTGAGAATCGAGCTGCTCAGTTATTTTCCCTTTGTCCATTGTGAAGGTGGAAGAGGGCAGACTTTAAATTCTGATTTTTCCTCACTTGTGCTTGCACAGGAGTCCAGTTCCACATCTTTCATTAGGAAGCTGAATGCCTTGCAACAGTGGAAGTCGAATTCCCAGATGAGAAGGGAACTACTAACCCACCGTAACTGTAAAAATCAGAAAGGTGACCAACAGAAACACATACAACATATGTTGACAAAGACTGCTCTCATCAGCTTTAGCCACTGTTCAAACTCCCTTCTTTACTGACCTACTAGACACGTATGTTCATCTGCTGCTTTATTTCTGTGTTGTGGGTTTCTGTGCTGTCCTGCAGTAGGTCCCACTTCACGACTTCACTGGAGGAATGTCTCTGTGGATTCACTACAAATCTAAAATCTACATACAGCATCATCTGAAGACAAATTAAAAGATATGACCCTATTTATAATAAAGGATGCACCAGACCTGAAGGAGCATGGGCAGGCCTTACAAACACTCCCAAAACACATAGTTCATGTCAGCAGCACAGCAAATCCTGAACTTTGTGACTTAAATCTATGCAGTACTTGATGATGCTATAAAAATACCTCAGACTGAGGCTATATGTACTAATAATCCTGGTGCAAATTTCTCAGAATTTTAAACATACAGAAATCTAGCTCCACGTGTTTATTCTTGAAGTGGCTATTTAATATTTTCCCCATAAAAACAGAATTTATCCCCTATGTAACTTGTTAATTTATTCTGACGCTTGCTGTATGTGCAGTACATGGCTTTACACCATAAAATAGTTCATACCAATGTAGATGTGCAACTTACCACCAAAGGAAGAAATGTGAAGACAGTTTCCCAAACTGTCTCTCGCACACAAACCTTTTAAAATAAACAGTGGGGGTCATGGTCAGGAAGAAATACCCTCTTCCCTCCCCTAGCCTCAATGTACTTCACTTGAAATAGAAGTTTTGGCTACGGTCCTGAATTCTGGACAGACTGTAAACTGTCACCTCCAGGAAAATGCATGTTTTGCAATCACTCATATAACGCATGTTGAATATTAACATCAGGTAATGTCAGCTGTTTCTTCCTGCTACGTTGACAGCACCTGCTCCATAAATCCTGTCAGTGAAGGCTGTGGCAGGCAATTGCCTCATACCATATAAAATAGTGTTATGAGAAGACTGCCTAAAAGACAAACAGGCTACTTTACCCTAGAAGCATGGAATGAGTCACATCCTGACAAAAAGTACATCTCCACCTGTAAACAGTTTCAAGATAGAAAGAGTTTAGATGGCTATAATCAACTGCTGTAACAGAGAGCACTAGAACAGCTTAGGAAACATGAATGGATTTTGTGTGTTTTCTCTATCTGAAAGTGGTGAAAACCAAAATCACCAAATGGCAGACTAATTTTAAACAGCAAAAATACCAATGTACTTTTTCTTTTCCTTAAAAAATACCAGAATATGCAGTCATTACTATTTTAAATGTAATGACTGGCTGCAATTTTTAGAAAAACTGAACAGTCTAAACCACCTCGCTGACCTGAATGTTATGGCACAGCAGTTTCCCAGACCCCTAACTGAAGAGCCCTCTTTTAAAAAAAAAAAGCACTGCAAAAACATCACGCACCATACTGCCACAGAGGACTGTGGCCACCTCATTAACTTCTAGGCTAAGCGTTGAATGGTCATTGCTGTATTTCCCTTTCTGCCCCAGTGTCTGTGAACGCAAAAGGGTTTTGGGTGGGTGGGGGAGGTGGGATGCCCCTTGCTATCAGAGATTTCCATACAGAGCTTGGAAGGTTCACACAATCTCCTAATGATTTGAGCTGATGTTTTTACCACATTGGGCTGTCAATATCAAAATTTATGGTTATTGTTAATGCTGTGCATACAGTTGAATTTTGTCTCATCCCCCTGAACTCTTTGTCAGCACAGTCCTCTCCTGTGTCACTGAGAAATGGTTCTCTACAGTTACAGCAGTACCGAATGCAAGGCCTGGTCCTACAGAGTAAGAAGTGGCACTTAGTCCCCTCTCTCTGGTTGATCCAGAGCTAGAGAGCCTCCCCATCGCTTCTTGCAGGACAGATGCAACAACCCCTGCCCTGGAGAGCTTATTTTGCAGTGGGACAGAACAGATATATGGGGATGGGGTGTGGGCGTTAGGCGCTTCCCTCCACAACAGCTGGAGGAACTTGGTTGAGGACACACAGGGCATGTGCTGGACTTGGAATCTTTTCAGTCCCAAGATCACAAGATGCTTAATCTTCATCCTCAGTGCATGCAGGCTTAATTTGGTCCTATTTGTACAAATCTAAACCCCATTAAAAACAAGACTGGAAATACAAAGACAGCAGCGGATCTGGGTCCTTACTGTACCTGAAAGAAATGAGTACTGCTTATTTGAAGAATAAAGACCACATCTGAAGAGAGACATTTTATTTAACACACAAAACAACTACTTTGCTGCTTAAGTTTTGGCATATATATATATAGTGCATTGAATTGACAAATTAGGCCTAAAAAAAGCTCTGTCTTTTTGAAACGAGAAACATTACTTGCCATTCTGTGCTTTGCTGATGAACATGGTGATAAAGTTTGCACAAGCTCTCTTTTGGATAGTATGAGCCCACCTCGAGGGGAACTTTGTCACTGATATAACTTGTAAGATCAGGCACTGCGTACTTTGTAATGGGGTTAAAGAAAACACGGTAATTTCAAACCAATTTCTAAATCCTGAGTGTGTAATTTAAATGACAGTAGGTTATTACTCTACATGAAAGCTAAAGAAATATTTTGCTATAATATTTATTTTCAAATTTCCAACAAGTAATATGAAGTTTATGGTTACCACATGCTGATCTGCATGCTATGTAAGATTCTCCACTGACTTAATTGATCCCATTTAGGGACTCAGTGGAATTACACTGGCAAGGAGGAGAGGAGGAAATATACCAGAGGCTGTCAAATCCTTGCACGCAGGGAACACTACTATAACCATAAGCCAAATAATGACCGCAAACTCAGCTCGATTGTGGCAGCACAAAGAAGAAATACTATCTCCATTAGGCAAAACATCTGCTAATGCTAGGCACCAGGAAGAAATTAAGTCCTACACGCACAAGAAATAAACAGAAGTACTTGCAAAGCCTGATTTACGTATTTCAATTTCAGAACAATAAATATTTCTCTTCCCATAGTCTCTAAAACTGGGGCGTGTTCTGCTCTGCCACATCTTCCCCTCACTCAGCCAGGGCAGCCAAGTTACACATAAGCTGCACACTTTGGCACTGTAGAAGGAACAAACAGGATATGGCATAGGTAAACACATTCATTTTCTTTGCTATGCTACAAATATAATTTGTGCCCTGAAGGATTGCACATTCATTTTGATGTTGGAGTATTATATAGAGAAATAATCTTTTGCAAGTTTAAACAGACCACTAATGGCGGCTGAACAATTTTACTTCTAAATAAACTAATTAGTCTTTCTACTTACTGAAGTTGATAAGGATCATCTTCTAACATTTATTTAAAAACATGTATTTTTAAAAACAAACAATTCACTTTTTTTTGTCGTTTCTGTTGCTATTGCTTGCACAGTGGTAGTGAGCGAGTAGATACCTTTCACAAATGATAGCAATATTACATCCTCTAAAATTAACAGCTGAAGTTATGGGTTACTTTTCACACAAAACATGAATCAAAAGCATTTTAACAAGACTTGATAAAATTAACATTCCTGAATCTCCCATTTATAGAGCAATGGCAGATAGTCCTGCAAACCCCATAAGGAGGCTTGATGAAAAAACATCTACCCCCTTTTTTTTAGTCTTGATTTTTTTTGTGTAAAAGAACAATGGAGAGACACATCACCATTTTTAGAAGCCTTCATTCTTATGACACAGTACAAAGTCCAGACAGAGCAAAAAGATTCTTTTTTGAATGCAGGGCATTTAATAAATTAGTAGACAAACTGCTTAAACTGAGGAGACATTTTCACGGATAGAAGTGTGACTATTTTTCTGACAAGAAAGGCAAATTTGGTTGTTCCTCAGCACAAAAGCTGATTTACATACAAGAAATACTTATTTGGCCATAGATGATGCTAGCTCAAGTAGAATTTGCTTCTTTCTCCACGTCATCATCATCATCAACAACCTGAAATCAAATCCAGAAGTAGCTTAGGTAAACAGTTTAAAACCTCAGTCCTGTAGCATTGCCTAGAGAATTTATTGCATTAAACCCTTGCTGGACCCAAGGAGAACAGCAGCTTCTCTATGCCACTGAATGATGATGGTGACATGAAAAACGTAAGAAAAGCTTTCGACCAACAATGCCATGAGGAAATGTTGCTGAAATAACAGGAGCTGGTCACATTACTACAAAGGCCACTAGAACAATTACTACAGCGTATCAGATTTTTAACGAGAAAGCAAAAGAGTCTGCATTGTAGGGGATAAAAGCTTGTCCCTTATTACCACAAAAAATCACCAAAGCACAAAGGTAACAATCACTGGCAAACGCCAGTTCTGGGCTCCTCAATAAAGAGGGAGATGGACTTGCTGGAGAGAGCCCAACAAGGGATCACCTCCCTCAGCCTGCTGGCACCACTCGGGGACACTGTTAGCTTCTTTGCTGGCTCATGCTCAGCTTGGTGTCCACCAGGAGCCCCGAGTCCTTTCCGGCCATGCTGCTTTCCAGCCAGGCAGCCCCCAAGCATGTCTTGGTGCATGGGGTTGTTCCTCCCCAGGTGCAGGACTTTGCCCAGTGCCATATCTTTTGCTAAGACACAGCTTCTGGCTTGGAAAAACTGCACCTATATACCAACCTGGGCATGCTGGAAAGGGAGAAAGACCTTTTTTTTTTTTTTTCCCCTCAATTGAAATAAAAACAGCTATTATCTCACACCAACCCACCTGTTCCACGCCTTCTACTTCAGGGATGTAGAACTGGAGCATGTTCTGTATACCATTCTTCAGGGTGATGATGGAACTGGGACAGCTGGTGCATGAACCCTGCAACTTCAGCTGCACAATCCCATCCTCAAAGCCTTTATAAATAACATCGCCACCATCTTCTTGCACCGTTGGCCTGAAGGAACACAATACTCAATTTAAAGTAAGTATAGCTGAAACAAGTTTCATTCTAGAAGTCTTTAGAAGAGTTCAATTTAACATCCACAAAGAACTGGCATGCTACAGTAACTAAAGCCCTCTTTCTCTACAACCACCTGGTTCAAATTTCCAACAATTCATATTTTGCTGGACTCTTTCACATTCATGGCTACTGTCTTTTTAGAGGATATTAAAGAAAACATAGTTGCAATGAATGCAGTAAGATACAAAAAAATCACTGAAATTCTACGGGTAAGCACCTTAGAGCAGAGCTTGATCCAGCCTGCAAAGCCCTCTCCACATGTAACGATGCTCGCCTCAATTATGCACCAAAATCCAGGCATCTCCTATCATATAATAGATGCGTGACTACCACTTGATGCACGCGCATCTCTTACATGACTAGGGACAGTGATAAACAGTCCTTAACGCTTCCATAAATAAATACACAGTTTACTGTAGTTTACATAGAACAGAAAAAAGCTCCAACTACATAAAAGCTTAATCCTGCAAATGGGCAGAGAAACCAGCATCTGATAAAATGATATTCCAGTACTGGTGGCATTTCTGCAGCCTGGTCTCCTTTTGCAAATAACGAATACCCAGCCTTGTAACTGCATCCCCATAGCAACATTTTTCCAGACCAAGCTAAAACCATCCCATTACTCTAAAAGAAGCTCTTTATACTGATTTCCAAAATAACTCTTTTTCAGAACTACATTCCTAACAGAATAATCTAAGAATCCAACACATTTACTAACAGCTCACCATAGCTAATTATCTCCATTCCAGAAAGCCAAAGAACTTGACTAAAAAATCCATTTTTTTTAAACTTTAAATTAACTTTTTAAAATGCTCTACAGGGCCTTTCAGATCTCCATTTATTCCATCCTGTGCCTTCTTACAATTTCTTTGCACCTATTTTTGATTCACCAAACAATATTGCTCTGTATGTACCACTGGTTTATATATAGCTTCTGTCAGCTATCCTGCTGTATAATGAAGTAAGATACACTGCTGCTAATATTCTCATCAACAGCTTCTTGGTCCACCAGGGAGGGGGAGAAAGAAAGCAAAAGGTGGAGAGAACCACTAATTTTGACAGAAATTCTGTGAATTTTAAGGCTACTAGGAACTGAAAGACAGAACCACCATACAGATTTTAAATGACCACATACCAGGCGCAGCCAGACTTACTGAATGTGACTTCCTGTCATGGTTTTATCCAACTTTAGTGACATGTTCCAACACTTACTACATACAACAATACACTTTGGAAAAAAATGTTCCAACTTATTTCTGCTTTTCTCCCTCTTTCCTTTCAGGAAAACCAACCAGTGTCAGACATTCTTCCCTGCACCTAAAATGTGAAGTTGCTTATTCCTTTCAGTTCACTTTAGAAGGCAATTAGTGAACATAAAAATATACTCCAGGTAAGCAACACAAACCACAGCCACTGTCAAGACTTCATTAGTTACGACCAGACTAAATTCAAACCGTGTTAAAATACCAGTAACACTGCAGCAGAATATAAGGACAAAATCCACTGAAGCCCAGACAGCGAGGGAAGCCTGCTAGTAAATTTTTCTTTGAGAGTATAACCTACTTCAGAATACTTGTAAGGGAAGGACAAGTATAATGAAGACAGAGATGAATATAAGAGAGGAAAAAAGAAATATGTCACTGTAAAAACAAAGATTATTTGTGTTGTTTTCATTACTTAGAAATTCCAGGTTAGACCTGCTTAAATTAACTCCAGAGGGTAAGACTCTGCACTACTCTAAAATCACCCAGCAATATGAACTCTGTTTAGTACACAGTTTGCTTAAACAGGAAAACTAAATAGAAAATTTTCAGTTAGAGGAAACAACATTCGCAACTCTGTTCAGTTCTGCATTTAAACCCTCACGCTAAATACTGAACTGTGAAATCACACATACCCAGAAAAATGGACTGTTCTCTACATAAATCCAAACCCAAGCCTAACTCAATCCATCTAGCAGCAACGTTCCTGGTTTACCTTATTCTTGTATCCAGCAGTTCTTTAATCATTAATACAACTTCATCATCTTCTTCTGACGGAGCTTTGGAAAAGAAAAATACGCAAATCAGAACATGGAGAGAAATCCGTTACAATTACTAACACTGTATAATCCTAATAGCAGAGTGAAATAGCACAAAAACATTGCTGAGATGACTGAAACCAAAGGTGGATGTCTGATTCAGAGTATGTATCTTTATCTACATTACTCACATTCGCATCCCAGGCATTCACTGACATAAAACAACATTGGTTCATACGTACCAGGCAAAGGCCTTAACAGACAACAGCAGTGCCACCTTTTGTAACAGGGAAAACAGCACACAAAAAGGAAGAGAAAGAAAAGGAAGCAACAACTACCATTCATGGGTTGGATGCACAGGTTAAGACAGAGTCCTCAGAAGGGAAGTTCTAACAACCCAAAGCATTCAGCAGGAAAAGTATTATGAATGCATACAGACCTGCTAAGGCCAGGCACAATTTCAGGCTCAGTGTTAGTCTCACAGAAGCATTTTTGAAACCAACTTTTTCAAACAAAATAAAGCCTTACTATTGAAATGAAATCCAGGCATAAAAGAGCAGAGAGAAATTATAGTCATCACCTGACTTAAAACACCAGGGGAGGAAAAATTTTACAAGTTGGTATGTTGCAAATGTAAAAATAAAAGGCAAAATACTGTCCTTGGGTTAAAGTGTAAGTTAGTCTCAACTACTTTCTATTACAGTTTGGAAAGGACTTCCACACATTTCTTGTTCATTTAAGACCATAAACCTATCACTAACAAACAGACGTTAAGCCTGGACACTCCTTTCTGATTTAAGAAGGGAAATAAAAACCCTTTTAGGTGCCCACACAGAAAGGACGTGCAGCAACACCCAGTAGCTTTCTAAACACAGTCTCAGCACTTGCAAAAATATTTTATGCACACAAAGTACAGTGGAACATGGGCCACACTGCCAAACCACGTAGCTCAGCATAGCTCCTGTGAAGGCACACTCCTCATACTCCAGCAGATGAAAATCAGGCTTTGTATTCAGGGTTAAGCAACTCTTTTAGACAATTCAGCGTTTCTTCCACTAGAACTTAAGTGTTCTACAAATTCTTTCCTGGGTTAAGTTTTAGCAGCTTTCACTTTAAATTCTGTTGCATGCCTTTCTGAGGGACAAATGGAAGCTCTTCTGGATATCGCACAGACTAAACCCAAAGGCAGCTACTGGCTGCTTCCTTAAGAGTTTGACTTACCTGTATCTGTCCTAGGTGCCTCTTCAGTAACTACAGGTAAACCAGAGGCAAAGAAATCCATTATAGTTGCATAAATATCTGGTTTCAGCAAGTTCCAATCCAAGTCTTCACTCTCCTATGAGAACCAGAAGAAAAATGAATAAAAACAGAGCATCTGCCTCCTAAAAATAATAAAATTAAGTAGGGATTTCTCTTATGTTAACAATGTCATAAAGGTTCTAGGGTTTCATGCACAGATATATTTCAGTTTTGTCAAGTCCATCTTTGCCAAAAATGTTTGTTAAGACTCAATTTAAAATAATCAACAGAAAGGCTTCCTTGCTTGCAAGCCAAATGCTGTTAAAATATTAGCTAAAAAGTGAAAAATAAAGTTTCCTAGATACATTACTTGACACTTTCTCTTTTTTTTTTTTAAACCGAATCGTATCAGAGACTCAAGTTTGCTATGGTTTTGTTTGATTTTCAGCCACAGCATAATTCACTGAATTGCCCTGGGTTCCCGATACAACAGGAGCATAACTGCGCAGTCACTCCACAGCACCTTATCTGTGCTGACATGAGCACCACACCTTCGGTAAACGCAGCACTGCCTGCAATGCACTTCATTCCGGCCACGCAGTAACCTCGCTGGAAGTGTTCTCGGGAGGTCACCCAGCCCAAGCACCCGTTCGAAGCAGAGCCAGCTTCCAAGCTGACCAGGCTGCACAAAGCTTCCTCCAGCCCAATGCCGACCATTTTCGAGGACAATCTATCTAATGCTTTCTCCAGGCAACCTATTCCAGTGCTTATCCACACTTTGTGAATTTTATTGTTTTTATATTACCGGAATTTCCCTTAACGCCCCTGTGACCATTGCCTCTGGTACTTTCACTGTGCATCTCCAAAAGAGAATCTCACTGGATCTCCTCTGTGGCCGTCGACTTGGTAGCTGAATCTCAGGTCATGTTTTAGCACATCTCAATCTATGTTCTGCTTACCTTGGTGATTGTGATGAAGTCTGGCCCAAAGAAAACACTTTTAACTCCTTCAATTCTGAATAACTGCCTGTTATGAAAACAAACAAAAAAATAAACACATTTCCGCTGAACTCCTAAGGATTTATTTATTCCCGCACAGAAAAAAAGTTCTAGAATACATTTCCAGGCAAAAATAAGCACAAAAAGTAGAACCATTATGAGAAACTGGCAGCTAATTCCCCTACAGCACAGTAAGAGCCAGGAGCTCCTGCTGTTAAGCAGTGTGTGCAGTCAAAGCAAACACATCTTACAGGACTCTTCCACAAGATGTGTGGAAAGAGCTACTCTCCCTCCAAATCTTCTCTAGAGGCAAAATGATATTCTGTATATAAAAATGTATTTGATCAGCATCAAAACCAGTAGGTACCTGAGGTTTCAGGTAGGATTAGTGCAAATACAAGGAAAGCTCCTTAGATTAAAGCTATTTAAAGTAATTGAGCCCAATAAAAATGCCTGCAAGTTCACTGGAAAAAATGACAACCATTGCCATTCACTAAAAAGATTAGTGCCAAGCAGTCCACAAGGCTTTAACACACCAATTCATATGGTGAGCAATCTTCTATATTTTTAGCCATTTTTACAGTATATGAAAAACTTGGAGATTTAGTAAAACTTTAAGATTCATTCTGAATTGTTTGAGATGGCCCCACCCAGCACCAGGTGGTAAATCAGCACACATCCAAAGCAACACAAAAATTTAGATGACAGGAAGGAGCATACTTTGACAATATTTTAAGTATAAAAAGCAGAATGAGTCTAAAGGTCAATTTCCACAAATGCTTAATTAAAACCCAACAAATTAATTTACAGAATAAGTAAATAATGCTAATCGTGAGAGTTAAAAAAACAAACAAACCAAAAACATTTTAAGTAAGAAGCTCCCAGAGTTAAACCTGTCAAAAAGCTGTAAGATTTTTTTTTGTAGTTGAGAGAAAAAATATTCTCTCAGAAGACTGGAAAACATCAAAAAACACAATGAATGCAGGAAACAGAAACCTTATCACAAAGGTATGGGCGATGAAAAAAACTGACAGAAGAGATTTCATAATACTCATCTGAAAGAACTTGGATTTTAAAGTTACTGAAACAATGAAATGATGCAAGTGCACCAAAGTATCCAAGAGCAATGAAATATTTCTCACCCCTCTCTCACCTTCTGAAAGCTTTTATTACTTCTTTGGAAAATGAACGTGTCATTGAAAAATAAATGAGTATTCCATTTACAAAACATGTAATATGTGGTTCAACAATACATACACAGACAATTTTTTTCCATTAACCTGCACAACACACACAATCAAACTGCTGTGCCACGGTCCACACGCTAGCACATACATCATCTTTAATGAAAATGTCTCTTTGCAGATGTATGACAACATAAAGGCACTTCCTGACAGCTGTTTGCGTTCTGCAACCTGATGTACTTTGGCATAATCAGATCCTACTGCTTCAGCATTCTAGTAACACATTGTGATGTCCTGGAAAACCTTTCACATCCTATTTGTTACTCTAAGTCACGGAGCTTTCCTTGTAAAGATCCTGTTTGCTCTCAAACAATGCCACCAGAGACCTCTGGAAGCGATGAGCTATACATCTGATAACCCTACGCTTCCTGGAGAGAAGATCACATGAAGCAGCTTCTACTTGCATACAGTTCTTCCAATATACACAAAGATGACTTAATCTAGGACCTCCAGAGGTAACTTATTGCAGCCTTTCTGGATCTCATTCTCCAAGTGTGGCCTTTCCACCCACGTAACAGATAAAGGAAAGTTTATTTTCAGAGGCCAATGTGAAAGCAATGGCAAACATGCAAAAATAGATACTTCCAAACACTTACAGAGAGACTTGTGATGGTGCTCCAAACCCCTTCTACACCAAGATAAGAATCACTAAGCAGATAATCCATTCGTACTTTAGGTTATGCATTTTGGTACTGAAAGCTGCAACTCCCAAGTCTTGTTATAAATTCAGCCTGAGAGAGCTGGTCAAATTTGGCCGCCTTCCTTCGACTGAAATATTGTAAACCTCTTGGGAAGGAAAAGGTTTATAACACCGGTTTTGAAGTTCAGGTTAACACTAACACCTGCCAAAGCAAGCAAGCTACTACATCTAATTCATAGCATTTGGGGAGTATTTACTTCCTTATGCTGTGTATTTCCCAGTTCTGAAAAGTTGCATGATTTCCGAATACCTACTAGAATTAGGAGACTTCTGATTGGAACAGTTTTGCAAAATCAGGGCCAGAGGTATCACCAATGATGCAGCAACTGTTCAAGAATCCTGGATTTACAGTACCACTCAATCCAGTTGCATAAACGAGACCGCGATGCATTCTGCTTTGACGGAGCCATAAGGAGCACAGACACACAGAAAGACTACTTTGGTAATGACAATCTTCCCAGCTTCAATTTTATGCGCAAGTAAAGCAGCACCAAAAACTGAAACCCAATTAATTTGCTCCTGAGTACGATGAGGTGCAGGACAATCAGGAGGTGCATTTAAAACATCAGTTGTGGACACACAGCCCACACTGGTCCCCAAAGAAATCATGATGTGTTTAATAATACCTTGCCAAAGGTGAGCAAAATGCTGCAGCAGGTGTGGAAAACTCCATAGTCCTTGAGTCCAGTACTTCTTTGCCTGGAATAAACTTCAAACTATTTGGATTTGGTGTGTCCTGAGTTTGAATAAACATGCATCTTACTGGAAATGAAAAAAAAAAAAAAAAAGAAAGAAAGAAAGTTAATGTAATCAAACCTAAGTAGCTTAAATGAAAGTCAAGGATCCCAATTATTTAGCAAGCCAATACTGGAGCGGTCACTGTGCTATAACCAACAGCAGTCTGTGCAACAATGATACTTTAAAAACACAATGCAATGGTATCCATGAAAGCATCCAGACTAACAAACATAATAATGTTATCTTACAGGAAAAAAGATAAATGGAACCTTGTCTTTGCTTCTTTTGCTAACTTTTATTTATTAAAAGGCACCTGACTACAACAGTATCAAACTGCATAAGGCTCGCACCATCCTCACTTTCTATTGAGACCAAGAGATGCAACCTTCATTCCTTTGCTGTGTTCAGGGCTTTTTTATTTTTAAATCCTCAAATGCTGTGAAGTCCCTCTTCCAGCTTTATCACTTTCTTTTCAAAGCAGCAAAGGCTCAGAGTAGCAAGTTTTACTAGCCCTCTCTTGAAGATACACAATATACATGGAAACGGCCTCAAGTTGCGCCAGGGGAGGTTTCAACTGACTATCAGGAATAATCTCCTAGTGGAAAAAGTGGTTAGGCCTTGGAACAGGCTGCCCAGGGAAGTGGCGGAGTCGCCATCCCTGCAGGGATTCAAGATGTGTGGATATGGCACTAGGGGACATGGTTTGGTGATGGGACTCAGCAGGTCAGGTTGATGGTTGCATGTGGTGATCCTGAAGGTCTTTTCCAACCTGGATGATTCTGTGATTTAAGGCTTTTTGTTTTTTCAGTCTTTCAGCATTATAGTTACAGTAAACCATGCCTTCTTGTAATATTTACCTGAGGGTACACCTATGCTGTAGAAACTGAACCAACCCAACAATTTAAAATAAAATTCTAAGACGCTGGTAAAGATTTTTAAAAGATAATTTTTTACTGAAATTCCTTGTGGGGTGTAGGTGTTTCTTACACTAGAAGAGTGTAAAAAAAAACTGTTTTTGAATAAAAATTAATATTCTGCATCTAATGGTGTATGTTTAACAGTGTATTTTCCTGTAGACATGTCCATGCAGCATATGCTTCATGTCACACTGAAGCTGAACATCAGGTAGGGACAGTCCCACTCCTTCTAATTCTCTTTCTAGTTCTCCTCCTAACTCTTCCTGCACATGAAATAATTCAATGAAATCTGCACACACAGCAAAGATAAAATGCATTGTAAAACCCCCAATCCCTAGTAAATAATATTTATAAACAAAATATACTGGAGAAACTAGCTCACATAGCTTCAAAAATATGCAACAGGGGGATTTACAGCAACAAAACGAGCTGACACTTTTATTTCCTAAACTGCCATTTTGCTCATGACTCCCTAGCATTAGATGACAAATCACGCTATTTATAAATTGCCAAAGTGCTACTGCATGTGTCTCTCATGGTAACAACCCGTTTGACTTGAACATACACAATGGCAAAGTACGCAGATGCTACTTCTTTTATAAAGGGAAAAAAGGCTTAGCACAGAAGTACTCGGTTTCAACATGAAAGGAACAGTCCTGAGAAAGCAAGTGACTAGTCAGCTTTCTCTGCGGGGATGGAAGAACTGCTTTTCTTCCAGATCCCACTGGCATCCAAAATCACATCCAGCACAACAGCATAGTTTGCAAGTAACTGCAGCAGGGCATGTGGATGGCGTAACCTGAGTACGTTCTGCCAGTTTTTTGAAAGCCATGGGTCACCAAAAGCTATCATACAGCGTTCACATTCAAACTCCCTAACCCACAAATGGCTGTATCAGCTCCCAGAAAAAGTGCCCAGGTCGGTAGCCACTGTATTTTGAAAGTATCTTCTGCAGCTGAAGATCCACCCTCCCAAGGCCAGGTTTTTTAATCATTAATCTACCTGGAGTTCTTTGTACAACTGTGAATAACCCATTCAGAATTTATTGTTGGTAACTGGGTGTATTTACAGCTAACATCTGCATTGTTTCTTTCAACCTTCCAAGGGACACTGTATGCTTCCTTATTATTCTGTTCTGCCAACTGCTCAGGGTAAGAAGACAACAAATAGAGGCAGACTTTAGTAGGACACTTGCAGAGGCAGGTAAAATACCAAGTCAGAGGGCACCCGATGCAACTACATGACTAGAACTGAAAAAGAAACCATGGTGCTGGACTGCGTAGGATCGGACTTGCTCTGAAATCAAAAGTAAAAAGAAACTTCTGCCTGAGCAGACTCATTTAAATACAGTTTCCATTTGTGACTAATTCCATGCAACAGCACTGGCAGAGTTTTTTTTTTTTCCTTAAACTTTTTTTTTGCTACAGCATTAGAAAGCAGTTGCTAAATCCCCCAGGCAGGTGCAAAAGCGCAATGTTTTTCAGCACTGCAAGTTTCACAGGCTTTTTTTTTCCTTTTTGCTGAGCGTACAGCCTTCCAAAAAAATGTTAGGCACAACAAACTCAATCTTAACCATTGCTGTGTCAGGGGAATACCAAGTTACCATTGCAGGTGATATTAACAGAGAATGTCATTAATGCACCATACATGGGTGCACATTCAAGGGGAGGAAAATTTAAAAAAGAAAGCATCACAGCTCTAAAAATGGAAGGCTCTGCATCCTTGCTAGGTTCTATCTGGATAGGCAGCAGCTTAATCTTGCTGAGCTCAGCCGCTGACTTAGGACAGAGGGTTACAGGAAGTCTTTCACGAGGGATACATTTACACTACGACAAAATTTAAATTAAGAATTGCAGCAAAGCCCAAATAATATTTTACACCAAAGCCCCTCTTACATCTTGGCAGCCGAATGACACAAAGAACGCATATAATCAAGCACAAAGTGAGCTACGCGTATCTTCTCCCCAGGCTTCAGATGTCCAATTGTGCTAGTATTTCATTAAAAACCACCTAGGAAACCACCCAGGAAATTTTACCATGCTCACATTTCAGAAAAAGAGTGGGCTTTCATTATTACCACAAGACATAAAATCCCACAATGCATTCATCTACTTATTTTTAGCTTGTATTTACCTGTATTATGCAATACTGCAGATGGAAGAAATGATTTCTTTTGCGTAAGTTGGTGGAAAGGCTGTTTAGTTGTCAAATTATGATCTTTTAACATCGTACGACAAAACCTAGAGAGAAATCATAATTTTGCTAAGAATTTCCAAATTACCAGTTTGTACTACCCCAATACCCCAAAGAAAGCTTATTTCACATGCTCTGAGAATCCCCAGAATCCAGCAAGACACCCATCTACCATGATCCAATGTGGCAAGCTGGCAGGTCAGACTACAAAGCGCCCCTGACTTTTCCCCCTTTTCAATGCTTCCTCTTGCTCAGCAGAACTAACTCTCCAATCTTAGCTGCATAAAAATTAATCTAGACTCCTTCATAGTCACTAAAGACAGACAAATTGTCTCACGTACCCATAACAGAAAAAGGAAAGTCACCCAAGGGGAGCCCTTTGACACTACCAAGAACCTGGACATCTAGCTTGGACTAAATACCTAATTTCCAGAACATTTCAGACAGCTGAGATGAACCCAACTCCAAGCACCTATGGCCAAGTAAAATCCAGATTTACTGCTGTACCCTGACAGTTAGGCCGGTCAAATGTAATGTTGTCCTGTATGGCTCTTGGAAGATATAAAACAGGCTAAAAAGATAATGCAACAGCTACTCTTACACAAACAATTCTTTCGTGAGAAAGAATATCTGGACAGCATTTGGATAAAAGAAAAAAAAACTCTATTAGCTACATGTAAGCAAGGCAGAGTGATGGAGTAACAGGCCTAGCTTTCAGAAGTGTAAATGCTTGCCTGCACATCTGATTTCCATAACTGCATGCACACCCGACAGCATACAAATACTTATTTTCACATGTAAACTCCCAGCCCCTAACTAGAGACACAAAAATCTGAACAAAGAGACAGCCAAATTCCACAAGCAGCATGGCTGCACATGGTGGCAAAATGAGTAACATCGCCTCTGATTTCTTTAACAGAGGAGGAAGCAACACTCGGGTTGAAGGTGCTTGCAGGGGGGTCTCTCCCATGTGTGTGGAGGAGCCTAGCTGTTTCGGAGCAAAGTGAAAATTAGAAAATGGAACCAAAACCCCCTCATGTCAAAGATAGCTCAAATATTAATATATGAAGGATTAGTTATTGTCTGGTTTCTCTCCTTCTCATTGGGTACAGAGGGGGGGAACAGGCAGACATAATAAATTACATCTGCAGGGGCTGTTACTGGGGAAGAAAGCGCCTGATTGTCACCAGGGGTCACAAACCAGAACAGAGGCACTACGCCCAGGCGCCGATTCCTCAAGCATGGGAACAGGCAGAAAGTTCTCTCCTCCCAAAACTGACCTTCCAGCTGGGGGGGGGAAACACAGAAAAGGTCTGAAAGGTCTTTTCCAACCTAAATGATTCTATGATACTTTTGTGGTCTTGGTAAAAGGTACAGAGACCACAAAGGTACGCGTGTCCCCCAGTTCTCCTTCCTCCCTTTAGCTTTGGGGAGTAAAAGGAGATCAAAGATTCCAACTCCACATCTCTGCCACAAAGGGCCCACAGCCTGTGCTCCGGTTGGAAAACAAAGCAGACGGAAGAAAAGGGATTTTTACCATCTGCATCCCCCCTATCTGTGTGCAGAAAGAGAAAACTAGGACTGATCGTCTCCCCACTTTGCTTCTCCCTTAAGAGACGGAAAGGGAGGAGAAAAGTCTGCCAGAAACAAAAGTATACATGCACAAGTGCAGCTATTTCTTTAACTTTATGGGCGAGCATTAACATATATACAAATACATGCATGTGAACCACTCACTGCCTGACTAGAAGGGCTTGAACACCTCTAGGAGGGGAAAAGGAGAAGGGAAGAATTAACCCCCTATTACTAAAGGCTTAGTTAACAAACCCCAGTACCCACATTTGGGGAATAACCTCTCATTTCACAGCCTCCAGTGGGGATTGCCCACCACTACATGGTCTGCTGTGTGTCTGGGCTTTGAATTTCCCCTTACTGCACAGTCCTTGGGAACTATGAGGGGAAATTCCCCCTCACTGCATGACCCTAAGCACATGTGTGGGGGAGATCATCACCCTCAGTGCGCGCTCCTGAGCACGTCGGGGGTAATCGCCCCTCGCTGTACGCTCTCAAGCACATTTTGGGGGGCAATCACCCCCCCGTTACCCCCACCTGTGGGCGCAGGGGTCGAGCAGCCCCTCAGGGAAAAGCCCTCAGCACCCCTGCGTTGGGGCGGTGGGCAGGAACTAACGCCTGGCTGCTGTAATGGGACCGGGGGACGAAACAGCCTTTGGCCACCCCTCTGTAACGACGAGGAGGAAGAGGAAGAGGAAGAAATAACTTCACCCGCGGCCGCCCTGCTGCGGTGGGGAAGGGAAAGGGAAAGCCAAGGAAGGCCCGGGAGGTCGCGGTACCGCTCGCTGCCACACGGCGGGGAAAAGACGGGGCGCGGGGGAACCCTCCGGGAGAACGCCGGGCTCCCTCCTCAGGGCCGGGGCAGCGAGGGGCCCCGCGGTCACCTACCGGCCGCCCAGCCCCGCAGCCACGCCGAGCCACCGCGCGGCCGCCATCTTGAGGCTCCTCAGAGCCGCCGGGCGCTGCGGCGACCCCTGGCGGCAGCGGCACGCGTGGGCATGTGGGCGCGCGTGGGTACGTGGGCGGGTGCGTTTTCTAGCGCCCTGCCTTTACATCAGCATTTTTGCTAAAAATATCAGTATTTTCTTTTTTTTTTTTTTTTTTAAAGTATTGTTTTCTCACCCCTTCAGGCCATTCCCGCCACCGGGTGATGAGGTCCCACTGTCCATGCCCAAGCCCCTGGCACCCACCTGGGAGGAGCAGCATCAGTTACCATGAATGGTTTCTGGAGGCATGGAGCAGAGCAGGTCTCACCCCCAGCCCCGTGGGAGGAAGCCCAGTAACACGCAACAAGCCGTTCTTTTCCCACGTGTTACAAGAAATTGGGAATTCAGCCCGCTGCTGAGCGCCCTCGCAGAGCTAGGGCCTGCAGAAGAATTTAGAGCTCGTGTACTCGTTTTGATTGCACGGTTGTTGGGGGGGAAGCTCTTGGTTTTGCAAATTGCAGCCACTGCTGACACGCAGGGTTGTTGCCTAAGGAATGAGAGGAAGAAGAGTTTCCCTTGGGAGGAAGGAGATATTTGCACTTTCAGGAAGACAGATGCCAGCTTGCGTGGCTGCCTTTTCCCCAACTCAGTGCAATTATATTCCTGCCAATTTTGCCCAGAAAGCCACTTACATTAGGCCAACTGTACCTGCTTTATTCCATTACAATTAACTAATACAACCAAAATCCAACAATATTCCTTCAACAAACTTGCATTTCAGCAATTCCTTGCTGCATCTGCGGGATTCACTGTACCTTGGCACGCTGCTGTGCTCACAGCGAGCACGCTTTCCCTGTGCTCTGCCAAAACCCATTCCCGGCCCCCCCATGCCTCCCGCAGCATGTGCGTACAGCTCGGTACAACCCGCGCGGCACGTCGGCCGGTGCTCACCAACCCCTCCGCTCCTGCGCAGCACGTCCTCTTCAGGCACGGATGCGTTGTGCATCCTCTCTTGCAGCAGCTCCTCTGTCTGCAGAGGGCTCAGTGGCCCTGTGCCGTCCGTGCTGCTGCAGCATTGCCCTGGCCGTGAAGGCTTCTCCCCGGTAAACTGGAATACCCACTGCTCAAAGCCTCAGCTTAAAGAGATAAGATCAGTTTGACTTTGCAACTGCCAGATAAAATAGTAGAGCCAGGATGGAGTTCAGCACCTTAGCAGTACGAACTCATTAAAAATGGGTCTTTATATCCAGCAAAAATATTTTGCATGGAGAGGGGAGAAAGAAGGCACAGCAGATACAAGGTATTGTAATCAGGTACAGTTTTAATAAAATGTACATAAGTTTACAACTTGAACATTTCTTCATAATGATTACCGGAAACACAGACGATCACACCTGGAGTGCAACACTCGACTCCATCAATCTGCAAGTCAGAGGTATTTCCAAGACCGCTACAAATCACCTTAATAAGAACGTGGTGCAAACGAAACACTGCTCTTGCAACACAAGTCACAGAGATTGCTCGTCACAGTTAGCAGAGGCCACGAACGCTTGCAGCTCCGGCTTCCTGCTCCACATGGAGACAACGCTGCTCCATCGACAGTAGGAGTTGCTTTTGCTGCCGGACTCGGTGTGCGGCGATGTTCAACCCGCTGCATCCCCTGGCGTCATCCTGCATGGAGCTCCTGGCCCCGACCATGCAGACACACAGAGCCCCCTGCCCTCCCTATGCCTGCAAGCAGCTCGCTCTCCCTTGCTGTGGGAGGGACCGGGGTCAGGATGGGGGACCAGCGGATCACCGGATCACCACCATCCCTCCCACTTCTCAGGGGAGCTTTTCTAGGTTCACGTGACAACATTCACCCTACGTACAATGGAAACTACAGGCCGTGGCTTATTTTTGGAAACACTAACACAGCTGATCAGGTTTCAGGAATGTGTTTCAGAACTGGAACAAGATTTCACTGTCAAGATACCTACTGCAAAAATGCTTTGGAGTCTTTTGGTGTACTGAAAGGCCTTAAATTAACACCGTGAAAAAAAAAAAATAAAACACAAAAATTCAACTCCCCAACACAAAAGTCTTTGGTGGAAGCTGAGTTAAAGTAACCGACTACCACTTTGGAGTGATTGAGAGTTCAGCAATTAAACAGATCTCGCTCAGTCTTGCCTGATTAAGTCACGCTGAAGATGCGCTCCAGGCAGCGCACATCACGATTGCTCACGCGGGTTTGCTGTCACGAGCTTAATATCACCTACGTGCTCCATGCATACTGTGCATTACGGATTGAGTGTGTGCTGGCTTCAAGAGACTAAGATTGTAAACTGAACACCACACATGACTAGTGCCGAGATGAGAGATGGGGAAAGTCCCGAAAATACTACAGAGGGTTGCAGCAGGCGCAGGTGAACACTGGGGTGGCTGGTCCCATTACACGCGCTTGTGCAAACGCCGTGGCAGGGAGGCACAGAGAGCAAAGCCTGTTGCCCTTTTTTTTTTTTTTTTTGCATGCAGAAACTCTGCCTAATCGCTTTGAAGCGCTATGTTTCTAAGTGCATTCAAGTCAAGTTGGCAATGGATAAGAACCATGTCTAAGATTGTCACAGGACTGAAGCGGTAACTGCGTCCCTCTGGCTGTGCCTGTCCCAAGGGACCCAGGGCAGCTGGCAGAATTTACTACAGCTTTAAAAAAGGTGAAACCAGTGGTTCCGTTCAGAAAATTGACTTTAAAATGCTGCATTTAGGCCATACCAGTCTTATTTCATTAACATCACCAGCTAGGTGGCAAAGCTATAAAGTACTATTATTCCACGTTCATTAGAAACTGTAAGCTTCATGAAATAGGGAAATTAAATTTCCACTTAGAATTCATCATGCTAAAGCTGCAGTACTGGCCATGTAGAATTAGGAGGAATACAGGCTGGAAACTAGAATGGTATCAGACTAACTAGTATTGAAATTCAATTTTCTGACCGTAACCAGAAGTCCCATTTCTTCATAGGTCACATGAAGAGATTCAAACAAGCTCTCCCTACCCTCCCAAAATATATTTAAAACCATTTAAGCGCTAGATGCACGCCGGCAGGATCATTAGTTTCTGGGGCAAGGTTAGCTTGCTCTGTGTAAAGTGCTTGAGGAACATAAGCTGCCAAAATGCCAGCTGGAAATTCAGCCTGACCCAACCTGAAGCCGTGCTGCCGGTGAGCCCACGCATCCAGCTGCACCTCTGCGCATTTCCCTTTCTCCTGCGGCTGGCAGTGCGGGACTGCAAGGTCCGAACGACTCGCGGCTCACCTCCGCCTCCCTGACGTGAGCACACGAATGCTTCTCCAGCGATGTTTTTTTTTTTGTTTTTTTTTTGCGCGCTGTGTGACCTGGACATGGCATGGTAAGAAGTTTCACAGAATTATCCAAAGGCAACTTTTCAAATAAAAAAATGAAAGAAAGGAAGGAGAACCTGAATCCAGTTAGCAGAGGTAATACCTTGAACCCACATGCGGTACCTGCTTACTCCAGCGAAGCATCTCCTGAGTGCACAGATCCATCCCTAGACCGCCAAGCCCTGACCTTCCTTCCATCAGTTTCCCAAATGAATTCAACAGCTCAAGACCAAATTCAGCCTGCTGGCTTCACGCACAGCCATGGCACGGCCGCACGCTGAAACAAATCTGCGCCCCTGCGCTCAGCCTCCTCGGTATCCCCCAAATTTCAGTCTGGTATCATGGTCCACCTCGGCATCTCTCACTGATCCAATCCAGCATCAACTCGCGTGCTCGGTCACTCTCAGGGATATATTTGAACTGCAAACCCAATGACGACGAAACGCAATAAACAACAGCCTCAGCTTCACTGAAGAAACGTCTGAAGGGAAACCCAGAAATTTCTTTGCAGCACTTTCTCTCCCAGAGGCGGTGAGGAAGAACACACCTGCAGCAGCAGCACACTGGTGTCACCTGGCGGAGCAGGCCAGGAGGTCCCCAGCTCCGCACAGCTTGGCCTGGCTGCAGCAAGTCACCAGGCGCCAGCAGCTGGGCTGTGTGTAGCCCCCGTGCTTCCAAGCACTGTCCTTCTCCTCCGCAGGGCTTTCGACACCTCCGTCCCAGTTTCCCTCTCTGTCTTCCGGGCAATCCCAAAGCTGAGCACACCCTGCAGTAACATTTAGCTCATCGCTTGCAACTGCAGATTTTGGGGGGGAAACTGAGATCGGGGAGGGGACGGGGAACATGGAGCAGTCGGTAACTCCTATCTGCATGTGCTTTGCTCGTCATCTCCTGGTGGCCCAGACTTTTCCATCCACCCTCCCCTTACTGCAGGGCTTAAAAGTCAGCAGTGACCCGAAATGTGTTCCTGTTCAGGTGCACTGCTCTGCTTTGTTTGAGCAGCCTTCACATGCATCTGTAACAAATGCCTGTTGAGTTCCTTTACTACTTACTATCTTGACATCAGCCAAAGCTATGGATGGAGGTGGTGTCTGTTTTTCCCCCCAAAACTAGACTGAATTCGGCTGCAGCAGCTTTTGCTGGTGTGACTCCAGTGCATTACAAGGAGTTACTTCGACCCTTCCCTATCCTAGCGGGACAATGGTCCCAAACCTTCTCTCAAACACATCAGGAAGAGAGCAGGACAGAAACCTGCTCCACACGCAGCAGGTCCTGATCACAGCAACCTACCCCGTGCTCCAACAACTCCCCCACGAAAGCCCAAAGCACTCAAAGCCAAGACTCCCCAAAGGCAAGATCTGTCCTTTATCCTCAGTGCAAGGCTCTAGCTTACAGGATAAGGATCAAATTCCCTTGGGAAATAGTCACTACAAGGCTTTTGAGGGGCTTGGAAGAAACTGATGGAGTCAATGGGGAAGCCCTTGAAAATAAAACAACTACAGATTTTTCTTGGGAGACATTCTGCAGCACCAACACCTGTTAGGAGGTAGGGCCACTGCACTGCAGAAGCACGAGTGACTGTGAGCCTAAAGAGCCCTCACACCTGCATGTTTTGAAAACCAGCCAACACTTTAAAAAAAGCCTTTGCTAGCCAGAAATAGCAGGCCCAAGACAAGCAATGCAACAAGGCACTTTGCAAAAACAAAGGCAGGAGGTTTCACTCTTATCTCTGCCTTGTATTACTGTGAAGAGACGGGAGCAAAGTCTACTTTATTTCTGCCCAGCTGCCAGCAGGTGACAAACAGCTGGAGTAAACTTTCCGGGCTATTTTTCCACCAAAGACTACATCAGGATTCACTATGTCAATGGCAGAACAAATAGCAAGAAGTTGTCCTTCTCTTTGGGAATACGGTAGGAAGCACAAGATTTCTGAAGCAGAGCAAATGCTGCCAGAGAAGAGTGAATAGATTTTGTTTGGGTTCATCTTGATCAACAAGAAAACAAAAGGCAGAACTGATGAATCTGGACTCAAGCTCTCTGCTAGCATGTATCAGCCTAACCGGATTGCAGCCAATGCTGAATTACACCAAATGAGGTATGTAGATCAGGACATCCATCAAGTTGTTTCCATATTAAACTTTTCCATAGGGCATATTTTTAATACTGGAACAATGCACAGGTCTCTCCTTCACACCACCAAAAGCAAATTTCTGGGTCCCACACTTTGGCATAAACCAGACAAGAAACATGCATGTCAAACAACGTTTTGCCTGATCTTTTGATTTTCGAAGTAACGGCGATGGTAGCAGCCTGACAGATTACCCCGGAGCCTCAGCTGCCAGGCTTGCCGGCACTATCAGCAGCAGGAACGTGTTACCTTGCCGTCCTCCAGGAGCCCCCGCTGATGGGAAAGAAGTCCCAATAACCCTTGAACCTGCAAAATCACTTCCCTGCCAGAGCACTAGCCAGTCCCGCTTGACTTGCTCTGTAATTAATAAGCCTTCTAATTCATCTTAATGCCTTTCCCCAGCCAGAGCCAGAAAGTATGGAGTATTACTGGCTTGGAAAAGCATCTAAAAATAACTGGGTGTGGGGGGGAAGGCAGTGAGAGGAGGAAGGTAAGAAGCAATTGAAAAGGATATGAAGATCCTGAGAGCCAGGCATTCAGACTAGCTAACATAACTTAAAATGGTTCAACTATGTATCACTGCAAATAGTTCTGACCAAAAAATAATAATATATATATATATATTGCTATGTCATTCGATTCAACTAAGAGGTTCAAGGTCCTGTGAGAGGTGTTCTACGGGAAGCACACCTCCCAGCTCACAGCAGATTAAGGCTTTTGCTTTCCTGCTTTGGAAGGAAAGGGTGCTGAAGCAAACGGATCCCCGTCGGGCAGCTCCGTAGTCCTGGAAGACAGAGAGGCAACAGAGACAGATCCCGCTATCGCCTGTCTGTTGGTCTGAGAAACCACTTTGTAAGCAGCTATGGGTCTGACTTCGAGACCCTGCCCATCTTCTGGACTGTAGTGACGGGAGTATTTTGACAAGGATTGTGGACGGAAAGGCTTGTTAACCACGGAGCCCAGGATGGCTTCCTGCGGGAGTGCTTGTCCTTGGTTCCTCTCGCTGGGCATGCCGCCGTGCTCTGGCTGCACACCTTTAGAAGGGATGTTCTCCTGGGCCTCCACCGCTCTTACGGAAGAAGGAGGAAGATTGGTTGGCTGAGTAAAGCCCGCAGAGGGATACTGAGGTCTTGCTGAGGCCGTGGACCCACGAAATGCTGTATCCAGGCTTTGGAACACAGGGTTGGCTCTGTGTTGGACATCGCCTGCTTGACTTAGGAAAACAGGTGGTGTGAACGGTTCCTTAGGCATGCTATGAGAAGTCAACTCTTCCATGCTTTTCTTTTTCGTGAAAGGGGCTCTCAGAAACACATCTGCTTCTTCTGGATGTCTAAGAGCTGTATTGCCCTTGGAGACGAAAGGAGCTTTGGTAAAGACATCCACCTCATCAGGCACTTTTCTCGAGCTTCGGAAAGGAGCCGTGGCAAAAACATCTGGTTCATTAAAAACCTCCCCAGAGTGCAACTGGAAGGCAGGGAATGGTGTCTCCCCTGCTCTGGTCTGGGAAGACTGGGAGTGGGCATCTTTGGAAGCCTCTCGTCTTTCCTTAGGCCCAGCTTGCAGGAACCCTGGGCCCAGCTTGCAGGTTTCCTCCTCCTCTTCTGAATCCATCAGTAAAGGCCTGGAGCCACTACAATCCAAAATGTCTCCTTCGTGGTCTGTCCCCTCTCCTTCGCTGCTGTAGAAGGAGCTGTTGCTTGAAGGACCATCTCTTGCTAAGTAGTCTGACTCTGAGTTGTGCTGTGTTTTCACCTCTAGCATCTCAGATTGGCCCTTGTACAAAGCAAGTCCATCACCACCAGAAGGTCCTTTACAGAGATCAAGAGCTACAACTGGAAATAGGGCTGGATCCCTCTGCAGACCTAAAAATGCAAAAGAAAAGCGTTACTCAACAAGCTACATCTCTTTAGTCATAAGTAAGAACGAAGGGTACTTATTACACAAGAAATGTCATGACATTCAGATTTAAACCACCACCACACATGGAAAATGGGACGGAGAGGGAAGGTAAATAAAAGAAAATAAAAATGCCAGGGAGGGTATTTACTGCACACAAGCTGACACAACTCAGCACTGCCTCACAGCTCAGGGACACCACAAGTACAAGTTTTCAGGAGATGGAAGATGTCTGACAGACGAATGGGCACACTCAGCACCACTCACAAGGTTTTCTGTGCCACCCACAACCACGACCACCAGAGAGGTTTGCACTTTGTAGCACTGCTGCTGCTGCCTGGAGTGAAGCTCCAGTAAACTGTTCTTGTCATTTTATTCTGCACTGTTGCTTATTGCCTCAGGAGCACCCTATAAACAGATGCATGGCTTGGCATAGCCTCTCTGTGAGCCATCCCACAGATACGTGGAATCACACTCGGGCATGTAAAATACGCAGGGATGCCTTACAATCTGCTAAATGTCAGTCTATAGCTTTTAATGAATTCTGGTAACTATAGCAGCGTTATTTTAAACCACTGCAAGACAAGTGATTTTAAACAATCCACACCATGATTTCAAATGAAGTAGCTACCATAACTATAGCGATCTGGCTTGCTTCTGTGTTGGTTTAACAGGACAGTGCAGGCAGAGGCTCACTGTACTGCTCTTATCCAGTTACAAGAGCCCAAGACTGGGTTGGTTTTGCCTTACGACTCACAACAGACAGAACAGAAGATATCTTACCTTCAAAGAACTATTGGCAGGTTAGGAGTATGTCTTTGGACTCATGTTAGCGAGAGGATAGGAAAAAGGCACATGAGAACTAAGCAGGTTTGGTGCCCGCTGACCGATGGACAAACGAGGTACTACCCAACCACCCCTGCTGTGACAAAATAGCATTACCACATCCAAACTCTGCCCCGATTAATGGTTTGAATTTACACACCCATCGCAGGCTGCAAGGCACCTTTTCTCGACATAGCCTGTAGATATATGCAAGTTAACCCATTCTCAGCCACTTCTTGATTAAAGACACAGTACTCATTCATTAGGCATCAAAATTGTTATTTATTGGGAAACTATTCACTTTGATACATTACACTGCTAAATAAAGACAGTGTAGATATGTGAACATTTTATAAGTTACTCTACAAAAATACTATCTATCTTTCCTGAAGCCCATGTTGTCAGCAATGGTTTAACCTTAAATACTGATCTCAGTTCGATTACAGGAACGATATGTGTATGGTGTTGCTTTCTTCCAGGAGACTGGCTATATATTTACCAGGTATTATTGTGAGATTTCAAGAATAGAGGTGGAAGCAGAGCAAGACCAGTTGCCACACCGCGCAAATGCCTCTGAATTACCCAGTCCTCATTGAAATATAGCATACAGGAAAGCAAGAAAAGGAAAAATACATTTATCATAGTGAATATTATGCCAATGCAAACCAATGACCCAATTTTCACAAGAACAGCACAAGTCATTTGAAGACTTTTCTTTTTTTTAGGAGTTACTTGCATTAGTTGTGTCTATGTTCATGTAAGTGATGACATTTGGGACAGAGTAAGAGAAGGGCTGGCAGGATATAAACCCCAGTTGGTGGGGGACAGCAGCAGAAAACCTCCCTGAATTTGGAAGCACTGTATGACAGGCAGAATGCTTTATTTTGACAATTTTTTTTTTTTTTTTTTGCTTTCTCTGCCCATTTTAGGTGAGATGAGCCCTGAATGCTTGGAAGCAATGTTCCCCTTTGCTAAGGCCAGTACAGTAGTTGTGAATTACTCTGCGGGAAAAAATGAAGGGATGCTTAAGTAGGAACTCGCTCTGGTCTTCAGTTAGGAGCTGGTTTCACTTGAAGTTACTAGACAACACAGCAAGGAGGGCAGGGCACCCGATAATTTAAAACCACCAACAACTGGTACAGCAATGTTAAAATCCAATAGGTTACCAGAGAAGCTTTGCAACTTACTGATGGAGGGGAGCACCATCTACACTCCTATGCTGTATTTTTCGGACACTAAAGGAGGACCTGGCTTCCAGATACCACCTCACGGTAACTCTTCTCAGGCAGCTTCCCCCCATGTCCCTATTCTTGGTTTCCTTCAGTTTGCTCCACCAAGAGAAGCAAAAAGCAAAGATACAGTCCTAGGAGGAGCTATGGCAGCATCACTACAAGGAAGACAATATCGTGGGGCATTTTACTTCAGCTGGGTGCGTGCCTAACCAGACAATGGCTTAGACCTTTCCTCTTACAGTCAATAATCTCATATGTTAAAAGGTCTGAGCTATGCTCAGACTGAAGTGTCCAGTCAAAAAAAAAAAAAAAACCCTTTGTGTAAAGGTTGGGTTAGCACTAACGAGACAAGGTCGAGGAATTCCCATAAGCAGCCATATCTACAGCCTGCGCAGCCGAACTCTTCGGAGGTTCATACAGCACGGCCTTTAGGATGACAGAGAATTTATGTTAGCCAGTGCCAACGGATGGGTCAGCAGGTCTGCGATCACAGACCGGCGAGAACGAAGTGCTTGAGGGGCTGCTTCACATTAAAAGGTTTGGCAGTTTTGTTCTGTGTCAAAGCAAAGGAGAGAAAGGATCACCCCGTGAGCTGTTATCAGTACGAGCGTAAAGGGCAAATCTTGTAAGCCTCAGACCATGCCTTTGTTTGAAGCCCTGGCCCTTCTCTGCAACGACTCAGCTCCTGTTCACACCAAAGGCATGCTGTGCAAGAGGCCTGAAAAGATACAGGCAGGCGGCTGCTGGAATCCCCGCACAAAGCACCCACAACCCCTCGTGCCAGAAGAGATGCCGCTCCCGCAAGGGCAGCATTTGCTGCCAGCTTCCCATGCCACGCCGGACACTGCCAACGGGCAGCAGCTGCATCTTTTGTCCCCTCCTCCCTCGGCCTCCCGAGATCTGCACAGTACTTTGCTGGGAAGCAGCCCTTATTTCATCAATTAATGCTTCGGTTTTAAAGCACGCACTCTTTCCTCCATAAAGTCTTTACAGAACCTTATGTTTACAGATGAGGTTTCTCCCTACCCCTGGACATTTGTATACAATTGTTTTTATTCCAGGGTCAGATACAAAGCGATTATCTGGAGGAAAAAAAAANAAAAAAAAAAAAGATTTCTCAGTTACAATCAGGCTCCCTTGCTAAAGAAGTTTATATTACTAAGGGAGAGTTTTAGTAATAAAACCACCCCGGCTCAGTACACGGGGAACACACCTTGCCTTACGAGAGGTGTGGGCAACAGAGCAGCTCCTGCTTCCAGATTACCACTGCCTGCAAAGCACCACAAAAACCAGGTCGTAATTTTACATGCAGATAGCAACCTGAAGACACCACATACCCTCGAATTACAGCAGTGACGCACAGGGTTCCTGCTTCTCGTGGAAAACACCACACGGAAGTGGCAAAGTACTGAAATAACTGATGAGAACTACTCTCCCTTTTACAGGGGCTGCAAGGAGGCAGAGCAGTCACCGAGATGATCTCATTGCTGGATCAGAGCCCCAAACAGGAACATCAGGGGAAGACAGAGGCATTCCTGGAGTCAAAGCTGCTTCTTGACCAAATAACTCTCCTGGTTTCATCTAGCCGAAGTCAGGAAGGTCTCAACACATGGTAACAGGCAGCTAAAAATCAGCACAGTTACTAGCAAGCAAGATTACTAGCTTGGCATTTAGAAAGGGTGAGAAGACTTCTCACTCCTTCACTCTTGAAACGATGGAGTTTTTCCATGTATTCCGATTTCTAGAAGCAACGTCACCAAACACCACCACAGGGCTACCCCCCCTCCTCCAGGGCTTTCAATTAGCAGACATCAAAGCAGGACATCAAAGGTCGGTATCACCCTTCCCATGTCACTGGACAATTCAGGCACCAAAATGAAGTGGTTTTGCTCAAAGTCACTGCACAGCACAGTAGGACCAGCTCCAGGGTGCTTCATTTCCAGAAGATGAGGAATTTAATGCTCTAGTTTTGGCACACTTGCACAATCATTTGCACCATGCAGAATAAGACAGGGCAGGTGTTGAAGGCACTAACCGCACACATTATTCCAGCAGCTCACGAACAAGACCGAGCAACTGGAGACTAACAGCGTCTGTTGGGTTTTTGCCCTCATTTGTACAAGCCAAGCATTACGTATCTAAGTCATTTTTAAGATGCAGGCGAGTTTCTAGGGGTTAAACTCCCTCCTGTGGAGGGCACAAACCACGCACATCACTGATGTCCTTACACCCGCCCCAGCACCACCCAACCAAGCCACCCACCCTCCCTCCCAAGGAGCAACAAGGAGGTTTGATGCCATGCATGGAGTCCGCACTCCTGTGCGTAGGCGTGGCTGTCCCCAGAGCACAGCTTCCTTTGCTTACAGAAGTATACTACACCAATAAAATCACCCCACCCCTGCTTCCCCCCCTTCCCCAAGTCCATGTTTCCTGCTGGCATGATGCAGTTTTAATGTGCAGTGCCCACACCTCAAAGGGAAGTCACGGGGACAATTCTCACCCGATTACTGGTAACTGAATTGACCGATAAGCCTCATTCATCTGAGCACTCTCCCATGGTACGGTCACTCTTCCCCCACATTTGTGCCAGGTCCGACCAGCTCTGACTGGTACCTGTGAGAGTTCTTGAACAAAAAAACTGTGTCTGCCAACAAGAAAATAACTTGTTTTATACAGACGCGCTCGTGCAGCACACCGCTCAATGACATTTTCTGTAGTCAGAGGCCCACATGCTCCACTTTTTGCATTTGCTTGGGTACCCCTGAAACTTGCTCAACTGTCTTTGGTCTGAATCGCATCCGAGTTTCCANGTCAAACACAGAAATAGTCACAGAAAATACATCTGTTGCTGCCACAATGCCCTTTTCAGCCTAAAAAAAGGTCAACAAAAAGCTAATCACAGCCATACTCACACATATTTGGTTCAAAATCTTGTTATATTTCACTTAGGGTCATTTTTGCAGCGTTAACAATCTGGTGGAGCTTTTTTTTTTTTTTTTTTTTTTTTGGTTTTTTTTACCCCCTTCTTCCCCCAAAAA
>VXAA01000320.1:16132-87206 GCA_013399115.1 Anseranas semipalmata | reverse complement strand
TGCTTAAAAATTTTGTTGAGCTTTTTTTTTTTTTTTTTTTTTTTTGGCTTTTTTCTCCCCCTCCTATCCCACAGAAGCAGTCCATTCACAAGCAGGATTGTTAAACAGCAAACCATTAGCCGGGGGCAGTCCGGAAAACTCTCTTCATATGCACCATCACCAGAGGTACTAGGCAAGACTACTTCAGGAGAATTCAGTGCTTTTTCCTCCTCTGAAGCATATACTGGCAATTTAGAAACATCAGCTCTCCTAACCCGTATTCTGCAGGAGAGGGATGTTCCTACCATTTTACTTGTCCCCTTCCTCCTGCCCATTCATCAGAAAAACAGGAACAAAACAAAAACCAAACCCAGAAACACAAACGCAAAGATTGAAACACAGTTGTTTACACACTACTCTATGGAGAAAGGAGTCTGTTGTACGCAGGGATCATACATCAGCTATGATTATCTAAATCATTTACAGTTAGGCTTTCCATGGCGCTATGTGTACATCTCAGCAGGGTGGCTAATGATGGTGCTCCCTTTAGACATAGGCTAGCACAGACAGGTGCAGAAGGAACCACAGCAAGTTTTTACCAGCTTTAGAGAGGACTACCTGGAGAACTGAGACAGAATCTTTCGTGGGGCATGGGAAGACAGAGAAAGGTGGGTGACTGTCTCCTGTTGGCAGATTTGTTTTTCTTATAATTAAGGGAAAAAAACAAAAAGCAAAAGAACCACAACTGAAGGTAACTCCTCTGGAAATGAAAACGGAGGATTAGGTACGTTACAGAAACTGCGTCTGCTACTGTGTCACTGCTACAGGTCTATGAGCTGATCCACCAGCAGTAAAGACCTGGCTATGTTGGGAAGACTGGACTCAGAGCTTCCACTGTTGTTTCTAGAATGCCCACCTGAAAGTGTGAGAGATAGGAATTCAGTATTGAACAGGACACACACACACACGCAACAGTTTCAGATGTTCAAGAGCAAGCAAGAAAAAAAGTCAAAGCAAAACAGAAAACTTGCTCAAGCTCTTCTCATTACTTGCATCATGATAGCAACATTACCCTTTGCTTGCTCTTCCACCCTCTCCCTCCCCTCCAAACCTAGCTTGCTAGACTTGCATGGAAAAACATGACAGCAGCTTCTGTGCCAACAGAAATCTCTACATCCAAGCTACAGAATTTTGTCCTTACTAAAGGATCTATAAAGCAATTACAAGTACTCCCACAGCCTATGGAAAGGACTGTTCAAAGTTTTAAATGTTAAAAATTAGTTGCTGTTCTAAGAGCATCTTTGAGTTTCCAGCCACTGCAGGGAGAGTTGAGCTTTCTCTAACGGGTGCTTTGATACTGAAGGAAAAATGCTGCTCTTTACTGAAAGTAGATTATCTTGGCCCAACTTTGGTAGAAATCTTCTCTGACTTTCAGCAGGAGCAGAGTTTCTAATGTCTCAGAAATTTTTCTAATGAGTACCAGTCTTCGGAAGCTAGCATTAGATGCAGAGTGGGTATATAAAGTATACTCATGCTGTAAATGAAAATGGTAGTTAGGGAAGTCAAAAAAGTTCTACCAAACTAAAAAACAAAAATGGATAAAGGGAGCTCTGTAATATGTTTTTGATCCTACGCTAGCATACCAAAAGCTGTAATCAAAGCCTTTTGATGGCTTGACTGCACAGAGAAGATCTATTTGGTTGGCCATACCGCAAAATGCTGTCTACAAGAGCTACAAAATTCAGCAGTATTATTTGTTTTAGGGAAACGGTGCAGCTCCTTACACTCAACCTTACATAAGGCTGAAATTGTTTGCAAAGACCACATTAACGTGATCATAGGGGACAAGAATGCTGTAAAAGGAGAAACTTCCCAGTCTGTGTCCTAAGGACGAAGAACATTCAAAGCTCTTCAAAGGAGGTGGGTTCCATCTACCAGACTTCCTACACAGTTCCCACAAGCACCTTTGAAAATCATCAATCAGAAATGAAAAACTCACTTTCAGGGGGAGTCTCAGAGTTATAAATGATTATTATCACCTCCCTTTCTTGTGCCACATGCCAAGTTCACTTAAAAGTCAAAGTCACTCCTTCCATTGGCTTGAACAGTAAATAAGAACCTCAGAAAACACGAGTTTGCCATTGTACTTTAGGTGTAGAGGTATTGGTGTGCCCTGCCTGGCAGACTGGTAGAAATTACTTATGGGACCTAAAGATGCCTGCATATCTATTATAACTTTTTGGACATGCAATCTTCTCACAAATAGAGAATCTAGAGACATTTCAGGGCCATTATAAATGAGAAAGACTGAGCTCACTAAATACTAATGATAATACCTTACAGTTTATGATTTGCGTCACTTCACATGTGCTGTAGTACCACTGCCCCAGAACTAATTTATGTTGTTTCTTTTTTCCTTCCCTTTTTCACACCCAAATCCTGGCTTACCTTGTGAATTTTTGGATATCAACACTGGAATTGGGTCAAACTCATCTTCTGTCACTTTTTCAGAGCCCTCAGGAGCGTCAAAGCCTGCTATCAGGTTAGTATCTTCTGCAGCGTAAAGAAGAAACAGAGGTAAAGAAGCAAAGATAGCAGAGAAAGCTGGTTAGAATTGCCAAAAAGTGTTAGAACATCTTAATGTTTTCAGAGACAGGGTTTAGAAGCAGGAGTTTCGTTTAAAAGGTGAAGTAAAGTTGGTAAGTCTTTGGTAAAGAAGGTAAGAAGTAAAAGAGCCAATTAAATACAAAAGTAGAGGGGAAAAAAAACTAAAACCCAAACCAAAAGGCAAGCCAAGTCACAAGAACCAAAATAAAGTTTGGACAATCTGAAAGCTTAACAATTGGCATAGCTCAATGCTGTGGTAAAAGCCTGGGGCACAAGCTGCTGAGGACTGAAGGTACTTTATGTCATCATCCAGTGGCCATCAGATATTAGTGCAGTTTGACAGAGCAATCTGGCTCTCCAGTTACCAGCTCTCATGCGCAGGGAGAAAAGGGCTGGGAAAAATGCAGAAGAAATTCCAGTCATTTACACTGGACGAAACCCTTGAGCTTTCGCCCACAGGGATAAAACAACAAATGCAGTGTAAAGGCATATTTCCAAGAAGTCCAAGATGCAACTAGACACCTAGAGAGATTTTTAAAGGCACCTAGAGCAGTTCTGGCACATAATGCCATTGATTTTAAACCATGTCAACAGGAATTAGACACTTGGTGGGAGGCACTTTCAACTACCTCCACAATAGATCAGACATTCATCTGCCTTATGAAGCAATTACATACCTTTAGGGACTTTCACACTCTCACTGTGCATCACTACTAGTTACTTTAGACACCTAAAATACCTTCCTAAATCTGGTTCTCAATTACTACATGAAATATTTCTGAAAGCATAGCAAGGACATGTATAAGTCGATGGTTTCCAAGGAAAAGGAACATTTCTGTTAGATTCGGATCAAGAATAAAAGCTCTTTACATAAAGCTGACAAAGACACTAACAGGTTTTGGGTGAGATGACACAAGAGGCCATTTGTGGAAATACTCTGACCTCTGGAGGATCAGATTCAGAAAAAAGAAGTTTTATAGAAGACTAGGCTATAAAGCATCAAAACCAAATACATTTGGTCTTAACAGAAAGTCTCATCTTGTCATCATTGTCTCTGGAGTTATTTGTGGCTCTCCACAGCACAGCTGGGAGCCTCTGAAAGCATCCTATTCCCATTTCACTTCATTTATAATTACAATTGCTTGTACCCCTGGAGTTTGCTGTACAAGAAGCTACTCCAGGAGCACTGCTCAGCTGTGGACTATCTTTCCTATTGAGAGGGAAAGGCTGGCAGTTGCCCCTGTTTGGGCAAGACTCCTTGGAAGAAGCATCTATTTACAAAAGCATTTGAGCTCGCCTTAGTAACTATACATCACCATAACTGGAAAAAACTCTCCTCTCTCACATACATGCAGCTTGGCACTGTGTTCAGCAAACACGGGTTAAGAAATCCTGAAAGCTGAGCAAAAACTCAGCAGCCACAAAATGCAACACAGCCTAGTAAAGCACAAAGGACAGGATGCTATGGCTTGGCTGGAGCATCAATCCGCGTTCAAAATGCGGCTGCTTTTTCGTGTCCTCCTGGTCCCACTGATAACTTGCAGCATTGCGGTTCCACAGGCTGATTACACCCATGGATAGCACCATCTGCCCCATAGGTGTTTACATCACCAAAGCCAGGATTGGATAAACAAAACAAGCAGAAAATGGGAGAGATGTATAGTTAATGACCACACCAGAGCTATAAAAGCAGGGTTTGAAGAGAAGCCACGAATTAGTCTTGGAAGAGTTTATATTTTGCCCCTCCCCTCTCTCTCCCCCTCCCCTACTCCTGCTAATGGAAGTCTCACTTTCCATGTCAAATGCGAGCCTTTCTCATCCCAGAGGAACAGCAGGGCAGCCTGGGAGAAGCCATGCAGAAGCCTGTTAATTTGTTTTCTCATTAAGTCACACCAACAATGTTTTGGCTTTGCTATGTTCCAGACAGAGTAATAACTGCTCGACATACATTTCAAGCCATTTACTCAAAATAAAGTGGCATGGAAGTGTATTACAGCAATGAGCAATTAGAACAACTGCTTGTTTAAACCCAAAAGCTCTATGAAAAACACAGTCTCATTTTGAAGTGCCATCAAGTGTAAAAATTGATTGCAGACTGTTTTTACAGCGATTCCTCTGAGGACAGATCATTTTCTGTTGCTATAGGGATACTTACCAAACGAGCTAAGCAAAACCCACTGTCAAGGGGCACCCAATGGTTAGCATTCAAGCTCTGGGCCTGTCTTTGCAAGGCAATAAATAGCACAGAAGTCCTGGTCCTCCCTCCCACTCAGGTGGAGGTGTACTACCCAATATTCACTACAAGCTTGGCTTATGCTAATCATCTGCTAACATTTGCCTTGTCCTCAAGGGACACACGCACTGCTCACAACTGCTTTAGCCCGTAAGAGGAGCATGCCAGAACAGAGCAGGAAGAATTCACCATGCAAGTCACGCTCCAGCTGATAGCTCTTCAAACTATTCCAGTGCCACTACTCCAGCTATACCGCATGAGAGGGCCCAGATTTCAGCTGGATGCTCTGCAGCCTACAAAAGTCATCTGATTCGGGATCCAGCTTCCCAGGGTCCTCTGCTCTTGTTTTTTAGTGGAACAGAGAACAGAACTTAGGCCACTGAACTGTATTTCCATAATTCCCCTCAAGCTCAAATAATCACGTACTGCAAGGGCGGATCTGCAACTCTTAGGAATTATCACACATGGTCTACTTCTCCTCCGCAGTTCTGCTGTTTTGTGTTACTGTAGAAGTGTTCTACTTTTCAATACTGTACTTAGACTCTCATTCATTTTTGCTGTGATACTGCAGTCTGACTCAAGAACCTTCTCCTGATAACCTCTGAAAATGAAAACAGCCTCCAGATCTGAAAGAGCTCAGTCACATGCTACAGACATGAATGTCGACAAACAAGAAGAACATTCAATTGGTTTCAGAAACATGTGACACCAGTATTGATCATTATCAGGCTCCTTTTCAGACTCAATAATGCAGCATAAAAGCAAGTCTTAGATCATATGTGCAAAAGCCAAAATGAGCGTGCATTCACACACAATCCTGAAGAAGGGTTGCATACAAAAACCTATCCTTTAAGCCCACTGTATCACTTTGTCTCGTGGAACATACCACCTGTCTTTACTTACAAGTAGGCTGAATACTTTAATCTGTATTTTCCCCTTAGTACTTCAATTCACTTTACAAGTTTCACCAGCTTGGGAAGAAAACAAAACAATGGCCTCAAACAAAAAACAAACAAAAAAAAAACACCACCAGAACACGTGTCACAGCATCTGCTTGCATAAACTGGTATCAGCTTCACTTCATGTCAGCTAAAGACCGACTCCTAGGATTAGGCATTAGAGACAAAAGGGACAGTTTTACCTTTGTGAGGTTGAGCAGTGAAAGCTACAGGAGCAAACTCATCCAAGAGGTCAGCAGCAGGGTTAGAAAGCAGAGAACAGTCAAGCAGAGAGTCTTCCCCAGTGAGAGAGTCTGAATCCAGGTTAGCATCCCAAGGCCGCAAGGTAGCATTAAAACAGGACACAAAAACTGTTAAGCTCATATTCGCACATTCCTGATCCCGTCCGCTTAGTGCACAAACAAAGCATTGATGCAAAGCCAGCACAAAACCTATCCTTTTTGGCAATGGAAAATATTTCTTACTTCTCTACAGTGAGGGCAGAGGGATTCCCAACACTTTTAGCAATTTATAACAGACTCGCTGGTGCTAACTGCCCTCTGAAGCAGAGTATACAACAATGAAATCCCACAAGTGATATATTAAATTATATAGGGGTGTGGAGGGGAAAGAGGGACTCTCTGGCAAAACTAAGTGCACTGTTTCACAACAGACCTCTGAAAAGATGGCAAGTCCATCTGCAGCAGAGGTTGCCAGATCAAGGCCTTCATAGTAAGAAAGGGACATGAACGGCTTATTACCCTGACAGGACAGACAAATCTGCAACTGCTCCAGATTTCAAAATACTTCATCAGAGGAATACTCTGGCACCTACAGATGTGTAATGGTGGGCTGAAGGAATACTGTACCATACAAACAACAAAACACTTTGACTTAAGGAACCATGCAGCATCCACTTACAAAACACACAAACAAATGCAGTTTACACTGGTGGGGAAAGCAGTGAGAGAAGAGATGCTTATGTCCATGCAGACAGTGTTTTCTGATTTACTACAGTAAGGTTACACAGCCCATCCCCGTGCAATGCGTCCTTGCCCCGCCACAGACCCTCCTGCCTCACCAACCTGTTCTGTTGGAAGCAACCGACTCAGTCTGTGACACGAGGCGTTGGGGCAGCGGAGCCTCGAGGCCCGGTATAAGACTCTCAACAGCTACGTCAGGTTTTCCTTTCCGAATGTGCAAAATGCCAGAGCAGAGGAGAAGCCAGAGGTTAGTTTGCAAGACACCACATAAGAAAGAACTAAGAAGGCAGTTGTCTGAATCCTTCAGCGACCCTTTAATACCCGTCAGCTATGCTGGGAGCAACGAGATGCTGAAAAGTTAGACTGATGTTAATTTAATCATGAGGAAAGACTAACACACTAATGTTCGCTAGGTTTGAGCTTTTCTGTTTTGTTTTGGGGTGTGTGTGTGTGCACAAGCCCAATTTGAAATATCCAAAGGCAGAAATTGGAGGCTAGTAATGCCTGTCCTGCAGCTAAGCAGAGGGCCTGGGGCTGGGCAAGTAACCACAGTCTTCTGCAAGGACCTTTACCAGGAGAAAAATAAATAAATAACACTGACCTTTAAGGAGTCTCCTTGCAATAGAGGTAACAGATCATTAAAAAAAAAAAAAAAAACACAACAACACTGTGGAGCCCTTAGCATGTTCCCAGTTAAGCTTGTAAAAAGGCAAGATTGTGGGATCTTTTTTCATTTTGAAGTGCTCAGTGAAGCAAAGTTTGCAGTCCCTAGTGAGAGGTGATAAAGTTTTAGCACTCAGTGTCTTACTGAAAACACAGGCCCCTAGCACTGTTGAGCACTGACATCCATTGTGTGGTTACAAAAGGAGATGCTTACAGAGGCTGGACAGAAAGATTTGTTTTCATATAATCCTTAAAGGGAAAGGGGACAGAGAGAGGATGACTGTCAGCACAGTCACACCAGCCAGGTATATCGCTTGTCTGGATCTCTTCCTCAAGGTCCAAAATTAAGGTAATGAGCCAAGAAGCAAAATTAAAGAACAAGGATGCATTCAAATGTTAGGATCAGAAATGGTCTAGCTGACCAACCCAAGAGAGATCCATGAATATTTTTGTTTGCATAGCAGTGATTCTCTTTGTGATTTGTAGGACCATTATCTAAGAGTATTCAGACAACTGCCAGGAACTGCAAAAGGAAGAAAAGTCTTATAGTTAGGTGACTCATTTCCTACCTTTACATTCAAAGCTACAAGGTTACAACCAGCCAGCCAGGGAACCCTGGCTCGGTCCCAAAATCAAAAGAGCAGCTGATTGCAAGTTACTGCAGCTTGCAAACATTAATCTTTAGTACATTTGTCAAGTAGGACAAAATATGATTCTGCAACACTCTGAAACCTTCATACTGCCTTGGAGCCTGTTGCATCTGGGCTCATCACAGCCCAGCATATTTATTATCACAATATGCCCCAGAGCAAATGCCATCCTCCTGCTGAGGGCTGATGACAGACAAGCTGAGTGCCCAGGCCCCAGTCACACACAGCCTTTAGCAGAAACTGAGGGATTTTTTTTTTTTTTTGCATCTTCTTCAGTCAACAATTAACTCTCTTCTACCTAAGACCAGAAGAACACACAAGGACCAACCATGCCTTGTTACTGCATCAAATCAGTAAGCCTAGATCCAATGCAAATATCAAGTCTTCTCTATTTAGATGTGATTCTCATGGGAAAAAGGCAGATCTGTCTCTAACTTCCTATCGCGTTGTGTTTTGCCAACATCAGCGGCTGTTGTCAGAGCCCAGCAGGGTAAACACACAGAGTTATCATGCAGGACAAGGCATGCCGTGTCAGACAAAGGGAAGGAGGTACCCTGAGTTTATTTTTACCATTCACAGCATCTGACGTGCTACCGAAGGGGTCAGCGAGAGGCAGGATATCAGGGAGCAGAAGCGCAGTCTCAGGAGATTTGAGTCCCTCAATCAGTTTTTCTGGGTTAAGCGGGAAAAGGAGGAAGGCAGGCAGAGAAAAAGAAAAGGAAAAACAAAAAACAAAAAAGAAAACAACATTAATTTGGTACTCAGTTCAGTGGCTTATCACCTAGTATGTCAGCCTCAGAAAAATATCTGCATGATTTTGTGTGCAGATAACACTATTGTTTAAAGAATATCTTTCCACTAAGGATCTCAAAGCCTTTCGAGATAGGGGCAGCTATTCACCAGCTGGCCATGGTCATCTAGAAAACCGAGGACATCCACACCCACTGTGCACTGCTCTCCCTAAGAAGCCATTGGAAATCAGCATACAGTTCTTTCACTTCTACCTGAAGCACAACAGCTTATCATGACCCACTGAAAACCTAAAAAAAAAAAAAAAACCCTATTCCTTCTCACCCTCATATACTGGGGAGCACTTCATTTTTGTTACTCTTTGTATAAAGAGAAGAAGAACAGATGATCAGAAGCTAGAGCTAGGTTTATAACTCCTATTAATTTGCTCAATAATGGAATACCTAAAGCGCTTAAGAGCTCAAGCAAAATTAGAAAACATTGAAACACTACAGTGCCAGACATAAGAACCTGCCCTTGGGTTAAAGAGCTGTCTAGTTACCAATTAATTATTTCAAATATCAGACTTCAAATCAGGTATTTCATTCTCAGCTGTATGAGTCCTGTGGTTTCCATTATCCATCATACAAAGAAATTTAGATTGCCTGTGTAAAAAAATTAATCTCAGTTATTAATCTGGTGGATGAGTGACTTTGTAGTCAAAGTAACCAGTTTTTCAATACTGAGCTCAACTATGTAGCTTTCACAAAGGTTTTCTCACAGAGTAAGAAGATAAGGTATATTTTCAGAATTTGTTAGAAGTAATCACCTTCAGTAGAGCAGCACTGATAAAATTTGCTCCACATGGACAAATCTGGTCATTTCAACAAGTTGAAGTGACTGCATTTATAATCTAACATTAGAGCGAGCTATGGCATGCCACAGCTATGCCTTTACAACATTTTTACATCTATATTTTACATTTTGAGTTCAAAGGCTGGTATTATTTATTATCCAAATAAAACATGCTCATAACTGCACAAAAGAACAGGCTCTGGAATACTGTTGTATAAAAGACTTATCATGCTGAGAAAGCCAAAGAAAAGCTTAAGTTGCACTGTTACGTACATGGTAATAATATCGATCTTTTTTATTGCCCCATATAAATAATAAAACAGCCTCGTGGCTTTGGAACTCCTTATTCAAAGCAGGACAAATTCTACTCTCCATGAAAAACTTCACAAGCCACCACATTAAAGCAACCAGAGGGGGTAAGAAAAATCTAAAAAGGGACTCAAGAGGCAGCTGTTATATCAGTAAAGGTCTGAAGAAGGTCAACTGAAAGGGAAACCGTGATAGGAACAGTAGTCTTGAGTGTACTTGAAACTTTCCCATCTCTGTGAGGAATACTCTTTTTTTTTTTTAAGGTTGGATTTGCAAAAGAAAATGCACCCCAACTGCAGAGGCATCATCCATGGCTTCTCACCTACACAATGAAGGACTCTTTCCTTGGAGGAACAAAGAGGCTGTGAGCAGGGGCTTGGCAACAAAAAGTGATGGAGACACTATCAGAAATGGGATAAGTGGGATGGCTCCAACAAAGCAAATAGCAATGGATTGTAGGACACTGGGAAAACACAACACAGGAGAAAAGTGTGGGGACAAGATGACAGGGAACACGCTCAACTCCTTTTTCCAAAAGGGAAACAAATATAACAGGTATTTGCCCAGAGTACAGCTAACTGAAAGAGTGCTTTACATTAATTAATCCAGATAGCAAGGCACAGTACACAGCTGTGGGAAAAATTACGGATTTTGTGCAATTTCAGATTGGGTTTAGCTCCTGCTTTAAGATGAAGTTTGTAAGCTATGAAGTGACACGTATGTAGGCAGCAAGTGTATTTACATTTTAGAGATTCAGGCCTATGAGACTCCTTTCAAAAGCAGACTCTTACAGAAAGCTTGTTTCCAAATGCCCAGGTCGATGCAAATGCCCTGAAGAGCTGTATTTTCAAAACCATGTTTACAGTGCCTGTAATCATTCCTTTTATGATCCCATTTCCAAGTGTCCTGCTTCTTGAAGTCTCCCTCCTTCAACCTTACCTTTCCAAACACAGTTTCCTCCTTTTTCAATATTGCAGATTTTTCATTTAAGACAGTGAAACTGGCTCTTGGTCAGGTACTAGGAAGTCACATATTGAGCTCAGCCACATTTTTTAAACACATAGAAATTACAAGAATAAACATGTTATTCTTCTCCCTCCAATCCCCTGAGCTCAACTGACTTTACGCAAAGCTTTAGACTGACAGTGGTTCTTTGTCTTGTTTTGTTACTTGTCTCATTCCTGTTTCCTCCATTGTTGGTTCTAATCTGTCAACACTGTTACAGGTAGTCACTCCATCTCTTAGTGCATGGTTAAAAGAAACTTTATCCCTCTTGAGCGAGGCTGAGAAGTTCAACAAGAACAGAAAAGGCATCAGGATGAATGGGAAAGGAGATACCAAAAGTAAACAAACAAACAAACAAAAAGATGCCTCTGTCTATTTTGAGGTTTAGCAGTTCATTTCCCTGGTTTCTGTTTTGTCTAGCATCTTGTACCAATGCATAGGAGTAAGACACAGAGTAGAGGAACAGCAAAGTCGTTTTAAGTGGTGGGAAAATCATGTTTAACTAGAAGTGAAGGAATAGTTAGTGATGACCCAGAGAAAACCATGGTTCTGCATTAGGTAATAGGAATACCTTCTCTACAGTAGTTAGGTTTGGTCTCTTTAGCACAACTTGCTTATTACAAAACATACGTGCGCTAAAAGGAGTTTGTCAGAAACCACATCAGACATTCCTAAGCCCAAGAACACTCCATGCCTTTGCAGTAGCAAATAAATCCCACTCTTAAGCCTCTGCTCCACCATAGTTCCAATGATGAAAACAGTAACTCAAGGCGGGTATGTTCTGTACACTAGACTGTTTCCCTCTGCATGAACATTAGGCAGCTTCAGTTTAACTATATACAGCTCTTGACAGAAGAGCTAGACTCTCTCATAGTACTGAATGGCATCTGGGGTCCTGCTACCAAAGCAATTATCTAGAAGTTTAATTTTCATTTCCAAGAGAAAAGCGGCTTCACCTTCAAGTGAAGTAATGGTTGAGATTGAGAGAAGCCAGCAGTGCTAAGTAATTTGAATAAGTAAGAAATACAGCAGTGCAAGAAGGAAAAATGGGGATTAGTGCTCTCCTTTCTGTTATCTGTACAAACACACCAGGTCCAAGTCATGCATATATGAAACGACTGTCAATTGCAGAAGAGATTCCACCAATAAAGCAAATAGCATGCTACGTGTATCTGCCATTCGTAGAAAGGATGAATGCTACAGTCTTGGGCATGGACTTCTTTAGAACATCTTCTCCCATCTGCCATCCCCTTAGCAAAGATCTTCTACTGGAGTAAAACCAAGAGATATTTTGCCACTACAATAACGGTTTCTTGTGACTCTCAGGGCATGCGGGCACGCAATCACAAGATGTACTTTGGAAACAGTCACGATGGCAAAGGAGATCAGCTACACAGCAAACAGCAACATAACAAGAAATTTAGAAATAGCCTCTTCTATGCCGCAGTTTCAGGGTCCATTGCAACTAATTTTGTGCATGTATAGAGCTACCACTAGAGCTTAACAGGACAAAACGCATTGTGCACCAATCACCATGCTGTTAAATTCACGACTTTGCAGTATCAGAGGTCCTTCTGCCTCAGACAGACATAACCAGACTATTCATAGGTATCAGACTATTCGTAGGTATACGAACAAGTCAAGAATAAACAAGATTAAGAAAATATAGCCCAGAGCAAGAATATTTTATATCACACAGCTCCTAAAGGGCTCAAAAATGGCTTTTATCAAACTCCAGCTGGGAAATGTGCTTTAACTAATAACTGTACTCCCACGTATGAGGTTTCCTGTTGGAGGCACCCTCGTCCCCAGACAGCCTACCAAAAGTGTGCCACATGTTTTCCAGGTCACAGGAAAAGTAAGCTTGATTCAGGTACAGGATCGATCTGACCTCGGGTACTTCATTTTCTGTTGGGTTCTCCACTTTGCCTGTTTTCACCCATGACAGGATGGCAGCAAGTTTGCTACAGCTTTGCATCATCTATTAAGGATGTTGGCTGAGGAAGCAAGATTCATTAGCAAGTCTTAAGGAGGTATCTCAGCTTAAAAGCATGCGGGGGGATTAAAGAGTTCTCTGTCAACTGCTCCCAGAGCCAAAGCCCAGCCACATTTGCCTAAAAGCCTGCAGTATGTCTCTTTTTCTTAAGTTCCCAGTTCCACACAGTAAGAAATTACTGATTTTCTCCTATTATAGTCAAAATGAGCAAAAGACACTGCAGAAAAAGCAAAGCAAGGATTTAACCTACAACTAACAGCTCTCAGAGGTGCCCCCAAATGGCAGATGTTGGTAGCTTCACAAACTGGAAAACCAAACCACTTCCTTGGCAAATGGATGCAAGAACTTTTCCTCTGATTTGCACCAATGTAAGAGGGATGCAATACCATTAACATCAGTAGGATTAACTCTGAATTTATATCACAGGACACGAAAGCAAGATCAAACCTCATACATAGATTAAAGAATACAGCTTTGGACAATTCACTAAGAACGTTTCAACCTCTTTCTTCAGATTCATTCTTTTCAAAACATGCACAGTTCTAATTTTTGAGGTTTACATTTAGTCAATTTGCACGGACTTTGCATCTGCAACACCACCATTGCCAAAGACTAAGTTGGCATGCTGCATTTATACTTGGCGAGACACCTGTTAAGCAAAGTATATGCAGAAAGCGTTTTAAGAAGAACTAGAGTGATGAAAAAAAAAATAAGAGATGGGGGAGGCAAAATAGGTTTTTAGTTAGAGCAGGCCATTAGAAAGAATAAAGATTCCAGAGAGATTTGCAAGTTAAAATGGGAACGGAGGACAAAAGCCTATCATACTTTGGTAAAATGCCAAACAATCAAGATGCAACATCTCAAAGCCAAAGATGTCCACCAGCCAGGCACTGCACACAGTAAGAACGTTACTCACTCGTGTACTGCAGAGGAATAGCAAAAAGAAAGACAATTCAATAGAGCACACAGCAGAGTTCTTTTCTTCGGATGTCAACTGAGAAAGAAAGACAAGGTTGTAAAAATTCTGCCAAGTCAACTGTGCTGTGAGTGGGAGGGCAAGTTACCAAGGAAGGTATAGATTAGTCACTCAGGAAGACTTGTGCCTATTGATTAATGAAGTATTAAAGATTAAAGGAAGCCTCGCACATTATTCAGCCACAGAGAACTTTGACTAATCGAGGGAAGGCACTGGACTTTCATTTTCCTAATGCAGTTTCTGCCAAAGGGAATTGTTTCTTATATAGCACAAATAGAAAGAGAAGAAAAAATATAGCAATTAACATGCTTTTAAAAATATATTTGTGTACATAAACAGGACTTTGTAAACACCATAGAGAATAAAAGGCCAACATTTAAGTGTTTCATTAAGAGACCAAACGCAAACAATTTTATTGTTTCAAGTTAATAATATTCAAGTACTCAAACATTTGTCAAACACCCCCCCCTTCAGATTAAACTCAAACCCAGACAGAAACAACACTAGAGACTATTTACATTCATTTAGTTGGGGTTCCAGTGGTCCACCGGCTTTATTGCTCCAAGTCATCAAAACACCATACTGTACTGTCATTTAATGCAATTAAATGCATTAACAACAATTAATTCAACAGGTAACTAGCTGAGTAACACCCACTTTGCATCTTCCAAATTCAAGATGTAAATTCAAATAGTTACTACACAACAACATGCTTATGCATGCCTGCAATTACTTGAAGCCCAGTCAATGTGCCATTTTGGAACAAAAGTTCTCATTAGAATTAAAGATTGTTGGTTTTTTAAAGCCACTGTAAACACCCTGAGATAGGTGGGTACACAGTTATCTTCTCGTACTTTATTGGCCCAGTGTAGAGGGGGTTATGCTCGTTAAAATACTTCATCAAATATTTTGTGCCAAACAACAAGAGCCCTAAAACACTAGCAATAGTAGCCCTGCTACAGCAACTGAACTCATGTGTTTTGACAAGGATGTCAATGATTTGAGTCCTAATTCATGCTTCCAGATGCTAGATTGCTGAAGCTGGCAGTTTCTATCTCAACGTTTCACGATTCCTTACATGCTTCCAGTTCTTCAAATGTTGCAATAGCCTGAAGCTCACCTCCAGCTCACAGCTCAGGAAAAAAAAGCTTGGAAAACCTGTTCCTGAAGGTCATGCATTAGAAGACAATGAAGAAAAACAAATCCAGTTTTGCTTAAAAGTCCTATTCTTTAAGTCAACTGTATGTTTAGCAGGAATGGACAATAGGCCCATGCATTTCTGATAGCTAGGGCTAGGAAAGAGGCCAAGGGTGTGGACATAAACATTTTGTTTTGAAGCTGCACTGCGAGATGTGTACTTCCTCAGCCCCGAGAAGCATCCTCTTGTAAAACATACACAAGTGCATGGGTAATTGAAGGAAGTAAAAAGGCAAAAATAATCCTCAGAGTGCTATTCAAAAGCCTCAGAAAGCTCCAACGTGACAATGACTCTTTAATAAGCAACACTGTTTGCCTTTTCATCAAAAGCGAGAATATCCAGTCATGCCCAGATGGCACAGGCATGCTTTCTTGGCGTGTATTTCCTTCCCCAGCTATATCTGTGTGTTTATTTAACTGTGCCGGACAGGGAATTTCTCTTATCTCACTTTCTGTTATGGCCAAGACAGGGTTGCAGAGGCTGCTTCGTCTTGCTGTTCTTCAAACAAATAACTACACTAAAGCCACATTCGTCTCTCAACTGTAGTTAAGATGTTGAAGGGAGTAAACAGTTGTGTAAATATACAAAGAATGATCTGTTTCACAGAATCATAGAATGGTTGGGGTTGGAAGGGACCTTCAAGATCATCCAGTCCAACCCCCCTGCCATGGACAGGGACACCACCCACTAGATCAGGTTGCCCAAAGCCCCATCCAACCTGGCCTTGAGGACCTCCAGGGATGTGGCCTCCACAATCCCTGGGCAACCTGTTCCAGTGCGTCACCGCTCTCATAGTAAAGAATTTCTTCCATATATCTAATCTAAATTTACCCTCTTTTAGTTTAAAGCCATTACCCCTCGTCCTATCACTATGCTCCCTGATATAGAGTCCGTGCCCAGCTCTCCTGGAGGCCCCTTTAGGTCCTGGAAGGCCGCTCTAAGGTCTCCCTGGAGCCTTCTCTTTTCCAGGCTGAACAACCCCAGCTCTCTCTGGCTGTCTTCATAGGAGAGGTGCTCCAGTCCTTGTGGCCCTCCTCTGGACTCATTCTAACAGGTCCATGTCCTTCACATGCTGGGGGACCCAGAGCTGAACACAGTGCTCCAGGTGGGGTCTCAAGAGAGCAGAGTAGAGGGGAAGAATCACCTCCCTTGACCTGCTGGCTACACTCTTGATGCTGCCCAGGATGCAGTTGGCTTTCTGGGCTGCAAGCACACACATTGCCAGCTCATGTTGAGCTTCTCATCAGCCAACATCCCCAAGCCCTTCTCCCGAGAGCTGCCCTCAATCCATTCTCCACCCAGCCTGTATTCATGCTTGGGATTGCCCCAGCCCAGATGCAGGACCTTGCATTTGGCCTTGTTGATAAGAGAAAGGGGTGCGAGGGGAACAGGACAGTATTTTGGCAGGTAACCCCGCACAGAGACCACCGGCAGCACCCCGAGCGCACGCGGTCTCAGCCCGCACATGAGTCAGCGCGGCGCAGCTGGCAGCACGGGCGGGTTTGTCCCCCAGCCAGCAGCAGGGAGGAGCAGAGCTCTCTCCTTCTCAGCTCTCACACCTGCTGCTCGACAGCTGCTCCTTGCTTGCTCTGCCAAGGACCCACACCCACCACCTCATCTCTCTCCACTCCTGCAGAGAAGAGAGAATAAGCCAGGACTGATAGCGCAGGGTACCTGGAGAAGAACGTTCCTCTGGGACTGAAAAGCCAGACACTCCCCCACACCCCGAACAAAACCTCAAACGATCGGAAGGGAATATTTTTGGCAATATCTCAGAGGGCATTTCACTGAGTCCACCCTTCACTTACTCAGAAACTTGTTTATCTGAGCAGATGTTTCTAGATAAAGAGCATCAGGAAAGGTTTTAGATATATCCTATGACTGAAGAGTGCAGATAATGACATCAAGACAGCAAGCCCTTCAGCATTTCCAGTTTCAGCAGTTAATGATGAACATAGGCTAAAGCAGAAGCACTCGCATGCTCTGGGTCAAACATCATCAAATATTTTTAGAGCCCATCCATACCAGTAGAAATGAAGTCAAAGGAAACAGAACCACCATACATAAAGGGCATAAAAAACCTAGACTTGGGACTATTCAAAGTGAAGTCTCAGTGACACAGAGAACAATGTGTCTTTAAGCTTCATAACTCAGTTTAATTTCAGGTATTTCTCCAGAATACTCAGTGCATAATTTAGCCTCCCATGCTCACACGAGCAGAATGCATACTGATAGATATTAAGTAGCCACACATGGCAGAAAAATTACTATTCTGATCAAATACTCCATTAGGATTAATCAGCAGTGAAGCCTGCAATAAGCTTATTAAGAAGAACTTGGCTCACTTTCCTACACATGGAAAGGGAAAAATGTTTTCAGCATATTTAATTCTTCCTTATTTTAACAGATGTTTTGCTGTATTTTTACACCCCTCTTACCACCTCCTCTTACTTGTTACAATTCCATTAAGAATGGAAGCCATTACACAATGGAGAAGGAGGAATATACTGAAAACCAGTCTACTTCCACTTGATTACTGCCCAGACCTGATGCTTCTGCCCTCTGCAGGGTGCTCCGTCACCTCCTCTCTAGGAGCACTCTTACTAAAAAAGCCCATTAGCTGTAACAAATTAAAACCAACCTCCTCTAGGATACCGTGCATCTCTCATACCATGATCCACAGAACCAGCGTTGTCTGCTAGAACCTGCTGTCCAAGGTTTGTCTTTGCTATGCATTTAACTGACTCCACAGACCCAAAAACATGATCTTGCTGAACTGACATTTGAGCAGTCATACCTAAAGCTGTATCTGTTGCCTATAGCTCCATAGCGGTGTGCTTCTCCATTTGAACGTATTTAGGCTGGCAGGGGATGGATCCTATGGCTACTCACAACGTGGTAAGCACCACTTACTCATTTCTCAGGAACAGAAAGGCTTTCAGGATAGAAAGGTTTGTTTTTCCATCTGAGCATACTGAGGAAAGGTAGAAAAGCACAAGGAGGTCTTGAGCCAACATTCAAGCAATGCCACCTGCACCCTCAGGTGCCAGCAAAGGGAGCAAGTTTGTAGCTTAAGCAAAAAAAGAAAAAAGAAGCTGAGCTCTCAGCCAGACCCTCAGCTGTCACAGGGTTAGAGCACAGAGAGCCAACATAGCTGGCTCTGTATGGCGAATGGGAAAAATACCAAATAAAACCTCACTTATGCCTGTACTGAAAGCCTTGCTGAACAACACTGCTCTTGTAACCAAGGGGTAGAAGTTCACGCTTTTACTTCTGAGAGGGCTATCCACGTTCACAGTCAAAAAAAAAAAAAAGTAAAATGTTGTCAAAGCAATGGGGATTTGCTATCAAGATTTTCTCAGAAATAAAAAATATTCCAAACAGAAAGCAAATATTTAGCAAGCATTTAAACATAATTCCACTGCTTTTGCACAAAACTAAGGCAGCTTAGTAATGTGCACTTGGAGATGCTGACATACGAAAGACCTAAGTCAGTCCCAACCCTACTGACCCAAGGGGCACACCTAAAAGAACGCCTTTCACATCCACATCCTCTCTGCTTGCTGTGGGGATCTTCTGCACGAGGCACACAGTACAGGTAGTGCAGGCACAGAAGAATAAAGGTCACTCTGTTTTGTGGGATAGATTGAAAACCTGATTCCAAAACCAGAAAAAAATATATATATAAATAATNNNNACTAAAACACAGACAACCCCTCTCAGTTTTCAAAACTAAGAACAAGCCTGTAGCTCTGGCCTTTGAAAACATTCACGAGCTTCTGGCCTCTTCAAATTCTATGTTAAAGAAATTTTGTGATTCTGTGATTTTTTCTGAATTTTGTGATTTTGGGATTCTGTGAAATTAAAAAAAAATTAAAAATTAGACATCTTTGTAACAACCTGCAGGGAGCCAACAAAAACAGATCTCCCATATGCCTTTGCCCCCCAGTTTGCCCCCAAGGAAGCTGATCGACAAAACTCAACAGCACTGCCACATGCAGGCCAAAATGATTAGCCAAAGGTTTAGCACCCGCCTGCAAAGACATGTAACCGGTCTGGGATAGGTTTGTGGGATGAGCAACCTGGCACTACAAAAACTGCAGACAACTGCTGCTCCCATTATTTGGGCCCAAGGGCAGGGTTGAAAGGCTGAAATTTCTCTGCAGTGGTTTCTGTACTACAAATAATTTCAGAGCTCCCGCAGTTGAGGCTGTGACTGCTGCTTCGTATGGTTGTGCTGTATCAAAATGCAATAGGCAATAAAGGAAAACAACCAGCTTGGTGTGCAACTGTTTATGTTGAGCACATCGGCAGGAGAACTAAATAGTAGTCTGGACTGACAGACTTCAAGTCATGAAAACCAGCACTTCCACTAGCATTTGGGGAAAAATAATAAAATAAAATAAGAGTGTAGAATCGAACTTTCTGTAGGTTCTTTTCAAATTAGTGCTGGGCAGGCCAGCTCCCAGCAAGTGCTCACATAGGAGAGAGACACTGTCAGTAAGTTCTGCTTCATTTACTCAAATGCTGAGTTTTGAGAAAACTTTTCAGCTATAATGCATTTCTCATGCTCTTTGAGCATCAATCAGAATGAAGCACGTTCCACTAAACTATGGAAAAATAGACTTTTTCCCCTGAATTGCTTTACTTTCCATTGAGAGATGTCATCTTTACAGACACATCTGTTTGAAGCCTGGGTCTTCTCCAGTCCAACTACCAGCGATTCAGAGCTTGAGTTGTGGACAACGGTGAGAGCTGTAACAAGCACTTGTCCTCTGGGGCTAGGTGACAAGAAGGGACCTGTCGTACACATTCAGCAGAGGGCTTAGAGAAACTCCAAGATAAGAACATCGCCATATTCCAAATCTCACTGATTTGTAAAATAAGCTCCTAAGCACTTACATAATCTTGCGCTAAAAAGTGTTGGCTGCTGCAGTCAGAAATACGCACACAGGAAAGACTTTCAAGTAGCACTGCAAAGTAAATGGAAATAGCTACCAACTGTGCTAGAAATTTTTGCCAAATCAGAAAAGGTTACATGTTAACTTGTGCTTCACATGAAGCAAGCATTTGCAATAGGCTTTGAAAGCCAAAGAAACACCAACTCTTACGGAACAGAAATATTAACAATAACAAAAACTGCAAATTCAGAAGTTAGACACCAACTCGAAAATGGCTTAGTTGAGCACAGGCAATTACCCAGTAATTATTTCTGGCTTGGAATACTGAACCTTTAAAGACCCCGGTGTTAATGGCATTAGAAGTAATCTGATAACCCCTGGGGCTGCCATGAAAACCAAGGGCACTAATGCTTAGCACTGCTCACCACCATGCAGATGTTCAGTGTCAGAACATGCTACGCATCATCACTACCACCGAGTTCAGCAGAACTTGTCAGTGCCTAGCATTACTGACAAAGGCCCGGGATTTCAAGCATGCCCAGAAACAGAACTGTAAGATTAAGAATACAAAACTAACGACAATAATCCNTTACCTGGTGTGTCGGATAATGGGAGAGGAATGAAAGGATCAGGCACAGTCAGAAGAGGAGGGCTAGTGTCCAAACTCAGAATGTCTTTCGTTTTTTCAGCTGGTAGCCATGAAAAGAAAAGGCAGAGTGAAACAGGGAAGAGAGAAAAGCAGAAAGCATCAAGCAAAATCTCAGCACTGAGACATGGCTCAATATTACAGAATCCAAGCGATGGCCTGGCAACACACATATACACACTAGGAACAAGTTTATGTTGCTAGGGAAAAGAAAAAAACAACAAAAATATTACCATACAGATCTCCAGCACACTTTAACCCACAGATCTCAAAATATTTCGGGAAAGGGAAGTATTATTATCTTGCTTTACTGCAGCACAAAAGGTGAAATGCCTTGACAAAGGACACACAGCAGGCCAACCCCCACGTTGGGCCCCTTTGTCTGAAACAAGAGATACAGCACCTTGCATCAGACAGGCTTACACAAGCTCATATTTAAGAGGGAAGAAAAAGAAAAGGGCTAGAAGTGTCCATCCCATTGCAAGCACTGAATTTCCAAAGCGCCTTTCTATACCAGACTGCAGGACAGTAGAGTCAAGGGGCAAATTTTAAAGACAACTTCTAAAAGAATTGAACATGCTACAGGGTCCAGAAAGCCCAGAATGTGTGGATGCTTCTCACGCTTTGCAGAAAGTATGTTACAGCTGAATCCAGAGCTGCTGCTACTCAGCATCACTCCAAGAAGGCTGATGGAACATCATGAACTGTTCACAGGGCACTGAACAGCTGGGGAAAAAAAAAAAAAAACCTCACAGAGCAACACCCTAGAGCCCTCTTGTGTCATGGACTTCAACTCCTTAACTCTCAGGTAAAAGCCAACACTACCAAGCTCAATTATAAGCTCCTCTAAATCTCTCATCAACAGAAGTAAGTGTAAATGGATTTGTGTCTTCTTGCCCCTTGAAGAATCCTTCAAGGACTCTTCAGTCTCCTCCACAGGACTTCTTTTGCCAACAGTTGGTCTGCTTTAATGAGGAAGCATCAAACAATCACATTTCTCACTGGTGAGAATGGCTGCAGAAGACACTGGAGAGGATTACTCGCATTTAGGGCTGCTGTAAGCAGTTTGCCAATACTGTGCTTTCCATGTCATTATTGCATTCAGTGAGAACTCCCAAAGCTGAAGAAATAGAAATGAACAGCAGCCCTCATCAAGTTTTTCCAACACAGAAGGGGCTGCTCAGGGCAGAACCCTGGTACCCAAATAGCAAAGGAGATACCAGACAGGGCCGCACACAGGGAGACTTCTCCACAACAGCTCCTTAGATCAGCCAAGGACTTCAGGCCTCTGAAGCCAGACAGCACAGCCAGTGCAAAACTTCCTGCCTTCACCATTTACCATGTTGATTATGAGACAAACTGTGCTCTCCTCTAAGGATTTTCCCTGCTCACTCCAGCCTGTTATTCTCATCATTCTGTGGCAGAGATGTTATTAGTCTTGCTCCACGCAGCATAACACTGACAGGCAAGGAAGATCCTCCAGCATGTCTGACCAATGTCTGAGTCCAAGTCCCTTATTGCACACTGCATATTTTACTCCCAATAATGAGCCATGTGGAGCTTCAACATATAAGCAGCTTCCTTGTGAACTTCAGAAGTTCGCTAAGTTTCTTACCTCACCAAAAGCTTCACTTCTGCCTATAGATGGTGCATCCCAACTCTACTACTCAACTGTGACAAGTCTATGTGCCCTTCCTACCTTCCCTTCTCTACTGAAGGGCCAACCCTATCCCGAAGTTCTCAGTGCCAAGACCCAGCTCAATTTATATCAGTTCTACCTTCCTTTCAAAGAAGGTACTGCAGAGTTGCCACTTTCCTCAAGTGCTGTCCAGGACATTGCCCTGTAGGACATACTTGCAAACTCACCTGTTCCAGCAGTGAAGGAAGAAGAGCCACCAAATGCATCTGCCTGGGCTGCAGATGAAGACGGCTGGAAACCTGGAATCAAGTTCTCTGTGGAACTGCCCATCTTTTCTGGAGCTTTCCCTGAAATGCCAGACACAGATTTAGGGGAAAAACTTCCATTCTGAAGGTTGTGTACTTATCTATACTTTTAGGATGCTACTTCAGTAAGTGGCTTAAGGCCTTTTCTGCAAATCATAACTTGCAGATGATGCAGAATTTATACTGTAGCTTCTACAACCAACTGATCAAGGCCACAGTAAGAGCAGTTAGTACTTGTTCCTTTGACGATCATGCTCAGCAAAGAGGACAGGTGCTGACATGAGAGATCGGAAGGATTTAGCTCTTACAGGCACAGCAGACTGTGACAATATGGGAGCACCCAAGCAGCATCTGACAAAGCGTCATTCCATGCCACCTTCCATTTCGAGAGCAGGCTGGTATTAAACTACCTCCATGAACCTACCATCGCCCAGCTTTGCAAAGTCCTTGTTCAGCAGCTCCTCAGCTGTGAGTTTGGAGAAGTTATCATCATCAAATGGATTCCACGTGGAGACATCAGGTGGGTTATAGACATTCTGCTGTGAGGTCCTTGGGGAACCCGATGGCGTAGTGGAAGCAGATCTGGATGTGATCATCCCAACCAAACAGTCATTAATAATCCATCTGAAATTCTCTGGCCAGCACTATGAGCCCAGTCCAAGCTACTGCATTATAATTACTTCCTACTTAAAACACTCAGTGCAAGGTATCATACTTGCATACCCAGAACCTGAGCATCCTGTTGTCAGGGATTAAAACAAGCATCATAATCATCCCATGTGAAACAATTTTCTGTGTTGTCCATGTAGAGGCTTTCTGCCTGTAGACACTACAAAAGTGAGTAGCAAGTGCTCCTGCAGAAGATCTGGTGCTCTGCAGCACGCACAAAGCATATGCCAGGGCTACTGGTGGAACAGATGAAACAGCACTACCTTTTGTAATTGACTGGAAGGCTCCATTTGCATAGCCTTTTGGGAGAGCAGAGACACCCGAGAGGACTTCTGCCCTTGGGGAAGGTTTTTCAGTGACTTTCTGCCAAGCCCTACACTGTGGTCTTGGGAATGCAAAGATTCATACCACAGCACTTCCTGCCTACCTTCACTTCAGAGCTGAGCCCAGAAAGTCCCCAAAGAGCCTCATCTACCCCCACCTTCCACACCCTTTGATACCAAGTGAGCAGCCACCTACTTGGACTTGTTGAGACTGGCTTCAGCAGCAGCTGCCTGCAGGAGCTGGGTAGACTTGCTGGCTGGAACCCCAAAAACAGCACTATGGGTCACATCGCTGAGAATCCTCCTGTGTCCTGCACGCTGTGTCTTGGGGGAGGATGGAGGGGTGAGAGAACCCAGCTTCTGCCCCTGAACTGCTGTAGGTGGTGTGGTTTGAGGTTTTTGTTGTTGCCTTATTTGTGCCTGCATCTAGGAGAGAAAGTAAATGGTTATGTTCTTCATGAACAACAGCCATGAATGATGGAAACAAACAAAAAATAAAAGCTGGAGGATCTGACCTCCAAGTCATAGATCAGGGATAGTCTGGAGGGAGATTAAAAGAAAAAAAAAACAAAAACAAAAAACATACACACAAATAGAAACCACACCACACCAAAACAACAAGAAAAAATAAACAAAAGAACCTGGGGAGGTGGAAGGCTGGCAATTGCTGGTCTATAGTATTTCAGCATTACTACAGTTGTGCAAGAAACACTTTCTCTCCTCTCTATGGTTATTAAAGGTCAACTGCACTCAGAAACTTGCTTAAGGGTAAAGAGGCTGTGGTCCAGAGTAGACCATAGCAATCAGCTCATAGTGTGCAGAAATCTTGCTATACAGACACATGGAGTGGAACAAGGTGAAGAGCAGATAGTGTGTGGTTGGGGTCAAATTCCTAAAGGAGTAGAGGACTTCTGCAGAAATCTCATGTAAGAAGCTTTGTTAGCTTTCTACCCAAGCAAGAAAAAACATGGACCCTGGGAGCAACATTTTCCTCCTCCAGATTTTAATGGCAAACAAGCATGTTTGGCTTAGGTGTAAGCCAAGAGAGTCAAACTACAAACCCTTCGAAAACTTCAAGGGGTTTCTCAGGATGATTTAATTTTTTCATTACTTCAGTCTTGTGTTAAAAATCACACACCCATAAATGCTTTCAATATTGTTTTGTAGCTACAAACAACAACATCACTTCAGATGCAATTTAAAAAATAAAATAAAATAATTGTCAGTGAGATAGCATGATCCAGCTATTGGCTGGATTTAAAGAGGTGAAACCAGGATGCAAAGAGCAGGAAAAGCAGAAAGCTGTGCATGTCACCTCCACTGCCTAGATACTAGAGCTCCCTATTCCACACTCAGTATCATTCCAGGACATTTTCAACCAGGGAAGGCAGATGAAAGACTTGGAAAGACCTAAGAGGGCACTAAGAAAAGAGTTGCATTCTCAGTGTGGTGCTTAACCACAGTGTGGAAGGCAAACAATTGGTTAGCTGCCTTGCTTTTTATCTGGCATTTTCAGGCAGGCTAACTCAGCGTGGCTGGGAAGCAAGCTGACCTGACTGCTTCTGATGCACCCACCTTACATCTTGCTATATAGGTCACTGCAGAACAGTACATTTGGTGCTGAGAAATAGAAGGGCAGTGCCAACATCTCCACAGAAATGAACGCAGAGCTTAAGCTGAAGCCCTGCAACATGAAAAGGTTTTGACAGGCCCTGGCTTGGTATCTTCTGCTCAGAGAGCCTGCTCTTCAGAGATGCCTTTTTTTTTTTTTTTTTTTTTTTTTTTAAAAATGACCCAACCACTGCTTTTCCCCTCCTTACTGCTACAGGAGTAGAAAAGTCTCCAGATGCACCCATTCTGATAGGTGTTCTGGGGGTGGGAGGATGAGGCTAACTTCAGTCCAGTCGATTTAATAAAATTAAGAATATTTTTGTGCTAGTGAATCACAGCAAAGCTCTTTAGAGATGCACTTCAATACTACATGTCAGGCATTTCTCCCTTAAAAGGAACAGGGCAATAGTGAGCCTCATCCAAAACCTGTCCACAGATTTCAACAGACTGACTTGCCCCAGGTCATTCAGCACATCAGTGACAAGACCAGGAACACAACAGCTCCTATCTCATCAGCTGCTAACAAGCAGCTCAGTGCTGGAAATTAACATAAAAGCGCAGGGGTGAATATGACAGAGCCTTAAGACACACAGAAAGAGCAAGACAAGGAAGGCTTCCCCAGCACTGCGCAGGTCACTTGCTTACAGAGTTTTATTAGTCAAATTAATTCATGATGTCACTTCAAAAGAAGCATGCCCAGGAGATGAAATGGGTCCCGAACGACTGGCAACTCATGAAGCAAGTAAAAATCGACCCTTAGTTTGGACTCAAAAATTGCACAGCTGAAGCAATCATCAGATACCTGTTTGCTTTGCATGCATGCAACTTGGTGCAGCAAAATAATGGACAGCTTCCTCTTGCCTGGTGCCTGCACATGCTTTTGTTCCAACACACAACTGGAATTTGGGGCATCCCCCTGCGCTCTCAGAAACAAGCAAGAGTGGATGGCATTGTGCAGGAATGAAAGGAAAAGGCACAGCTTCTTATCATACGTACTGCAGAGATACTTTGGCAGTATGGATCCTGCCCTCTGGCACAGCTCCCCTGCCTTTAACACTGTGGACTGCAACAGGGAAGTAGCCAGCTAACAGCCATAGTAAAGAGCATTTATTTTTGATACATTCAGATGATTAGAAAAGTGGACGACTTTTTTTTCAAAGCATCATGTCTAAAAATGTCTCCTTTCCATAGCACTCGTTAAGAAACAAGTTATCCCAACTCCAGAAAAAAACAGGAAAGCTGCTTGCAACTTCCTCTGCAACAGAGCCCTGAATACTAGAAGAAAGTTTCCCAAGGGAGCAGCAATCTAGAGTGGTTCCAGATGCCCATCCCGATGCATCAAGTAAATAGTATTTAAAACAGTTTAAGACAAGGAAACAGGACAGGAGAGGGACAGACAGAAGCTGCATCAAGCAGCTACTTGTACCTACTCATCTGCTTTCTCCTCATCTACTCATTTTCTTCCTATTGACCCAGAGCACAATTCCAGAGCCCACGAGACCATCAGAAAGAACAGTCCAAACAACTGTATATCTGAGGTAGCTAGGTTAGTGCTGACATCTGTGACTCAGTAATAACATAGTGGGACCAGCAGGCCCTAGAGCACCTATCACCTTGGCTCTGTGTGTCTGAAAAGCCAGCCACCCTGCTGGGTTGTACCTGACATACAAGACCTGGGAGGAGAGCACATGCCAAGTCCTGCTGCTCTGCTCTTTCCTGCCAGGTTCTTACCACTTGTTCCTGCTGCGGCGTTGGCTGCACCACACTTTGCTGGGCCTGGGGCTGTGGAGGTGCTGGAGTCTGTTGCTTTTGCTGAACTGCTGCTCCTGCTGTCTTCTGCTGCATTGCTGCCTGCTGGGCCATCATCTGCTGCTGCTGTTGTTGCTGCTGCTGGTAGTAGTTCTGCATCAGTTGCTGCTGTGCTGGCGCTCCCTGCTGCATCACTGGGAACTGAGAAACAACCAGTTGAGACACTTGTTGTACAGCTGGGAACTGGGGAACCATCACCAGAACTCAGGGGCCAGCCAGGGGACTGTGTATAGCCACTGCAAGTGGCAAAGCAGTAACAGGTTGTAATGGCTTGGAGACCACCTGCAGAGGAGTGGTGGAAAATAGCCTTCTCGTCTAACATTAGATCCTTTCTGTGTTACACCTGCCTGTAGTGGGCTCCCATGGCACACTGCTCTGTGGTCCTAGACTCCTTTTTCCATTTTTGGTTATTCTAAACCTTTCCCCAGGACAGGAAGATTCAGTATCCCTTTGCTTCCACTGCTAAATATGCTTTAGCAGTGATCTGTGCTGCTATAAACACTTCAGTTAAGCATGCAAGTCTTATCTAGACAAATCCCACACAATGGGATTTGTCTAACACACAATGTTTTCACACACCGTGTTTATCACCACAGTCTACCACACAAACAGACCTTACTGTTAAAAAGGAATGCCAGGTTTCTTGTATCACAAACAGCAGAAGAGAAATTGTACCCCTCTGCTCGTCAGTTGAGCACTGACCTCAAGACTCTGAAACACTTTGAGATATAAAAGCAGCAGTGCTGGTTAAGGTATTATGTTTGTTCGTGACAAAAATATCTCAAGGTCTTCCACACTGTCAGTTAAAAATGCCAGCCTTGTATAGCAAAAAAAAAAAAAAAAATCTTGCTGCAGAACTGGAGATGCATTGGAGAATACCTAAAAACTGCACCTATACATACCACGCTACCCCCCACCTCCCTCCTCCCAAAAAAGAGGACTTGCTATAAATGCAAAGATGCAGCTTTGCAGGCCTTTAGCACAGGAAGCACGCAACAAACACAGCCACATTTTCTCACCTGCTGAGCTTGCATCATCTGCTGCTGCTGCTGGTAATACGCAGCCTGTTGCTGCTGTTGCTGCAGTAGCTGCTGCTTCAAGAAGAGTTGCTGTTGGTGTTGAGGGGTGGCTTGTGGCTGAGCAGAAGGGACCTGGGGCTGTGCCTGCGATGCCTGCTGAGGAGCCGGTGCCTGCTTGGCTTGCGGCTGTGCCGGAGTCTGTTGAGGTGCTGCCTTTTGCTGGGGGACACTTGCAGGGAGCGAAGGCTGACCACTGCCCAGAGCAGCAGGTCCTGCAACTGGTAGAAGCAAACAGATCCGTCAGAGATCAGCAGGCACCACATCCCAGCAGTGCACAGTGCCCGCCAGGAAGGTATTGCGCAGACAGGAGTCTCACCTTGTGGCTGAATTGCTGCTTGGGCTGTGGGTCTCTTCCTCGGCGTCAGGGCTGGCTGAATGGGTAAAATTCCAGGGTTGGGTTGTGTCTGTCCTGCTTTAGGTCTCTGGCGGGGTGCTATGGACGTTTCTGTTGTAGGAATGGGATCTGTCAACCTACAAAATAATGCAACAAATAAAAGGAAGAAGAAACACCAGCTGGAGCAGTAAGCGGTCCTTGTTAGCCTGAGAGTTGTTACAAGCAGTACACAGTACAGGCTTAAAAGCTCATCCATACTTCAGCTGTAAAGGTGATAAAACTGGAAGCACAGTAAAACTTAATGGATGCATTCACAACAATTAATCCAACATTATCATTTTGATGATTTTGCCAACTGTGATATCTTCTCCTCTTGGACAGTGGAAGCTTGTCAAAATCACTCAATTCATTCAAATATTTGCTATAACACACTGTTTAAAGCCACTTAGAGTTACAGATGAGCAGATGAAGGATATAATAAGTAAGCTTAAGAGCAGCTAGTATCTTTAGGCAGAACCGTTTGAATTGGCATCTTTAGAAATACCTTAACTTTAGTACATCTACCCCAGAATCAGGTCACTGGACCTCCTCTGATCCTTGCTCAATATTTATCGTCCTCCAACAACACACAGCAATAGAGCCAAGAAGCCAGATATCATTGTCCCCTTCTGTGCGTGTTTCCTGGTTAGATATCAAGTTGTTCTACCAACGCGAGGGTCGCTGTGTTCAATTATAAAAACAAAGCAGACTCCTGGGACTGACAGACAGGAGGAGAGATGCCCTATTTCAGAGTCTGAAGAAAAACACTGCTTTTGGAGTGACCACTACTGTAATGCACACTTTGCAGTAAAATAATAAGTTTTGTCCAACAAAATTTACATGTTTCATTACAATATCATAAGCAGAACAAGCAGCAGGAGTAGAGAAGAACCACCACAGCAGTACAGTGGTTATCCCAATAATTAGGCTCTTCAGAGGGAGATTGCATGGGTTCCCCCCCGCAAACCCTAAAGAGATTATAGGGCTCTTGCAGAAATCACAGCAATTGCACACAGTAATTACTGGGTCAGGTTATCATCTGTTGAGGGTCAAACTCAAACAGCAATAGCCTCCGATGCAGTTTCTCAGCAGACTTGCATTCTTTGGGCCAATTCCAGGCCCACTGCAGGATAGCTGCAGTCTTCCTCCTGACTTTGCTCTTAGGTTCTGCCTTAGATGAATCTGTTGTGTCATCCATCTCAAGTGCATGAACTTCAAGTGCTGCCGTCAGGCAATGTCTTCAGTACAAAAAGTCTAGCTGTTGAGTCATGCTGAGTATTGCCCAAGTCCCCCTTCCTCAGGCACACCAATTTCCAGTATCTGCATTTTCTGTCTTTCAGATCAATGGATATTTACGTTGTTGAAACAGAAGCCTCAGGACTGTACAGTTTGTCTCAGTGTAAACCCACAAGAAAGCAACTAAATATACCAAGCATCTTTTCTAATAAAAAGCAGAAGGACAACATACAGTAAAAGAGAGGGCTGAGCATAATGAAGATGCGGTTACCTGGCCTTTGGTTGACTCTTCTTCGCAGCAGCTTCACTTGCTTTGACTGGGTCTGGGAGCTTAGCAGGGATTGGAGAGTTCTGCAGATCCCAAAAACACTAGGTTTAGTGCTTTGAGGGCAGAAAACAGAGTTGGAAATCATTTGCAAAAGCACCCCTATGAAACGTGGAGATCACAGGATCCCCATAGCAGCTATTCCTCATATTGGGTACAGGACAAACCCCTCATTGTTAATGTCACGAGGGACAGTAGTTTGAGTGAGGGAAAAATACAGTTCAGCTTTTTGACCATTTACCACACGTGGAATCTGAACACAAAGCTTTATAGTACTTCCTGGGTGTTTTAAAAGACAACCTGGGAACAATAGCAGCAATAGTTATTAATACAGCTATAAAAAATACAAGCATGATTGCAATGCCTTGTTCATAAAGATCATAAATAACCACCTGAACATGCGGAAAACAAAAAAAAACTAGCTTTCTTCTTATCTGGAAGGTACAAAATAAGATCTCATGTCACAGATATCAATAACTGTAAAAAAAAAAAACTCATCAACTATTTTTCAATTGAAGTCTGTAAAGATACGTGAAGAAGGGGCAGATGGTTGTGTAAGGTCTGATGTTGTTCAAATGCAAGCTGGCTATTCTCAGCCAGACGGGAGACAAAACCACTATGTTTAAAGCCAACTGCAATGCAAATTACACAAGCTATGCTGAGTTTGCCTGGAAATCAAATTGGTTTCACAAGCATGGCCTAATTTTCCATGTTCACATGCAAAGGGTCTCTTGGTTGGCCTCACACTGGTAAGTGGGTGAGGAAACAAATCAGAGACAGACAGAAATAAGCAATATATGAAACAAAACCCTGATTTCCACACCCCCTTAAAGCAACAACAACAAGACAGCACTGCTAATTGCAAAAAATGAAATAGACCCTCCTGATTAGAGACCTGGGGAAGCAATCAATATAATACGGCAGTATCCTCAATATTTAGCAGCTGTCATCCCCAGCCTCCCCCCACGAAGCCCTACATCAGTCCACTCCTTTGCTACTCACCTGGACGTTCTGGACTGGGCATTCCTTCTTTGCCAATTTGAATGCAAAGTAAGAGACCTGATAAATATCAGGTCTCTTATCGGGGTCTGGTTCAAGCATATATCCTTTAAAAGACAGAGATGCTAACATCAGAGCAGTAGAACAGATTCACAGGTTGCTTGTGTCAGAGCTACAGCTGTAGCATAAACAGATGCTAACGGGGTGTCCTGCCTCTTTCAAAGCATCCAGTCAATGGTCAGCAGGGCTGAGCTGATCAGCAGGGTCAGCCGAGAAAAGGGCAAGATGGCCAGCCAGGATGGACTAGAAAATATTTTCCAACACTGCTATGCATAATTCATAGCTGCTATTGAAGGCTCTAGAGCAAGGAAGGGAAACACAGCCTGCTTGGTCAGGGAATAGTGTTGGTTTTGACTTCTGCATTTCCAAGGGAACCCGCAGGAAAAGAGCCTGATCCAGCCCTGGTGTGTCAGTAGGGCAGGAAGACACATATACCACTGCCTTTGCATAAGCAAATTAAATACCAGGCTGCTTTGAAAACACATCCGACTCTGTTACTCAAGATTACGGCTAGAAATAAATAAATAAATAAAATAAAATGCTGTACTGAAAACAAGAGAGTTGCCCCAGCTTTGCCAAGAGTAATGCACTGTACCCTTAATTACATATTCACTCTAGGCAGTAGGTTATTTATAAAATCATTTCAGTTCTGTTTCTCAATTCACAGAAGATGAATTCTTATTGCTAGTCTCAGTCACTGTGGTTCTTTTCAGTTCCTTATCCAAACAGATTTATTGCTGGAGAAATACGTTTCTGCATAAATAGGCTTATTGTGCAAGTTTCTGTAGGACCCTTAAACCAAGTGGTTGCCCGTTTTCCTGCCTTTCCACAGAGTTCGCTACAGCCCAGCCAAATAGAAATCTTTGTTGTAACTGTCTTTTGAAGTGAGAGCGATCTCCCAAGCTACTAGAAGATCATTTTATCCATCCCCGTGTGCAAGCCTCTTACAAGATGAGAAATACCAACTGTTACACTGTAGGAGCAGGGAATGTATAAACAAAACACCTTTTGTTTGTTTGTTTTTGTTTTGTTTTTGATTTTTTGTTTTTGTTTGTTTAAGCTCTGTGGAAGTAGATTACGCCACTGTCAGAGAGATACTCACTGATGAGGCAGTGCATGTCTTGAGAATGCCGAGAATTATCTGGAATGGTGAAATTGCCATCACAGATTGCCACCTGACTCTCCCCAAATGGCAAGGTGAAGTAACACAGCTTATACAGCAAACAGCCGAGGGCCTAAAGGGAGAGAACAGAGCAGGTGATTTAACAAACTGAAGCAAAGCAGGAAATCACACAACTCAAACGCCATTGAAGATAACAGGGAAAGTGCTCTGGCTTATTCAGTCATAGGGGTCCTGCATGAACCTCAAGCCTACATTTTAACATCCCTGTGATCAACTGAAAAAACAGTTATATGGGAAGATAAATACACGAAGAGCTCTCCCTCGCTAAGCTGAGATACCACAGGCTGCGGGGATCGGATGAGGAGCACCACATAACGCTATACACAGCGCAACCCTTGTCATTAAACAGGCGAAGCCTGAGCTATACTAAGCACAGGGCAAAAGCAGGCATAAGGTAGAAAGCAAGATCCCCAAACCTACACAGACCTTACACTGATGTATGCTACTACACATAGGTGTACAGAAGAACTTTTTCTGTTCTCCACATACTGAGTAAAAAGCAAAGTTAATAGCAAAAAATAAATGGCATCCATCATCCTTAATACATTTATTCTGACAAAAAAAATACTGGTTTCCAAGCTTAAGCTGGACCAGTTCACACAACCTTTCAACCATTATAATTGTGTACTAGAGAGATATATGGATATGTCTGCAGGCTGCTAGGTTCTATCATTGTTCCATCTATTTCCGGGCTGCTTTTGACAGCAAGAACCACCTATTTCAAAATAAAATGCAAGTTTTGCACAAATGGCTAATTATAAAACACCACTGCCATNGGGGGGGGGAACGTTTCCTAATCCTAAGCAACTCATCATCAGCTTGTGGTTTTTGTCACAGGATTTCACAATTACATTGCACGCTAGTTTAAAATAACCTCCACGAGATTTGAGAAAAGGGAGGTTACAAGCAGCACAGCTGCTGCAATAGGCCCTGAAGTTGAGGCCCCACTGTGCACAACACTGCACACTTGTTTGGAAACACTCAGGAGGTCACTAGAAGAGAATTCCTTCCACGTCAGGAAGAGAAGGGCAGTTTGAGCCTCTGCGTCTCCACCTCTCCCCCATTATCACAAGGAGTGCAAACCCTGGGTTCTCCTCTAGCTGCCTTTGAGGCCCTGACAATCTTTTCACGCTGCTACAGCTGTGACCTCCACTCTCTGGCTCTCAGCAAAGCAAGAACTGGGCCCTGTACCAGTGTTGGGTCCCTACAAGCCTCCTGCTGAACTCAGCAGTGCAAGAGCTATAGGAGCTGCTGCGTTCCTGACTCTTGGATGAGCTCACAGATAGGACACAGGACTCTTCCCAGCAGATGCCACGCCAGCAGTTTCCCTCTTGCATATGCAGATGCACAACTATCGAGGACTACACTACAAACAGCACACTTTTTTCCACCTCTGTCCCAGCTGGAAGCAAGCCTACCATCCTTTATTAGGTTATCTAGTAATTTAACCAGTAATCCAGGTGCATTTTGCTTTCAACATGAAAAGCACAGCAAGATTGCACTGATCATTAGAAACAGCAGTGCAAAAGCTTGGCCTCTGGCCAGGTTTGACAACTCTGAGCTGTGTTACACTGTCCAGGAGAAGCATACTGTTACTCCTTGGGGAAGGCCTATTTTCTCCATTTTCTATCTTCTTCTGACCAGGGACTTCAATTTCACATGCTTGCCCAACCAAGGCACAAGAAGTCACAACACCCCGAATTTTCTGCTTTAACTGTTTTATGATATGAAATCAGGTTTGAGTTCAACACTCAAATTTCATACATCTCTATATTAAAACCACATGAGGGACAGCATGCAAAGAACCAATCATGTTTTATCCACAAGCCAGCCTGTTTAGCAGTTAACTCATCAGAAATGTCAAGCAGAGGAACTCTTTACTCAAGAACTGTCCAGTCTTTTATGGAAACTAGGTTAGCCCAAGACAGAAAGTTAACCTGTCATTATGACAATGAAAGCAAGCTGCAGCCTGGTTGTATGATGTTGAGTGGGTTTTATACATACCCATATGTCTGCTTTTGTAGTAATAAGTTTGCCACTATACAGGTTGACCATTTCTGGTGCTCTGTAGGATAATGTAGTGTACCTGTAGCAAAAAGATCTATCGGTGAGTTCAAAATTGATATCAGATGCATTTTCACTATGCCACATTTTAAAATAGTTCAAAATTTGTTCTTTCCCTATTTGTTTTAGGGCAAATGCTAAACATAAATGATTTATTTTTCAATAGATTATCAAAAAAATATTGACCACTACAAACCTTCTTGGGAAACCAAAGCAATAGCCAAGATCCTTTCAATAGCAAGAAAATTTACTCACAAAACAGTACAGTCATTTTAAGAACTAAACCAGAAATATTCAAGTACTCAGACTATTAACAAGGTCAGTAGTCAAACATCCTCTGCAATCTCCTTACTTCTGGGGCTTTGGCCAATGAATATTGTAACCGGATACATGGCTCCTAATAAATAGGCTTCCATGCCGGGGTTCCTGATCAGTCATTGTAGACACAGGAAAGGTTATTTTGGAGCTCAAACTATAACTAGAATCTGCCTCATTTTAGCAAGTTAATAGAAACATAAAAGATGGAACTGAGACAGTTTGAGATTCTTACAAGGTTTCCTACCAGTAGGTCTATAATTTCTGCTGTAGCACCTTCCATGCTATTTGGCTTGATTACAAGAGAGCATTGCTAAGGGCAAAGTTTTTGTAGGCTTGTTAATAAGCATACAAATACGGCATTCCAAAGGGAATGCTTTACTGCAAAGCAAAACTAAGAGAGCTCTGAAAACTTCAGTCAAGCGAGTCTAGGAAATCCATGCACATATAACTGAATCCTAACAAAAAGGAAGCATTTGCACACATTTCTAACACACCGTTTTCTAGCCGGAGCATTGCACTAACAGAGCTGGAAAGCTTGCAGCAGAGATGCTGTTAAAACTACAGCAAGAGCAAGGACCTGGCATCTGCTCTGTCCCTGATCTAGGCCCTACTGGACTGTGAGTTGAGTTCCCTTTTTAAAAGCATATCAAGGCACACCTTGTTGTTACCACTCTAGCTGGTCACGCATGGGGCAAAAGCAGCCAACTTAAGCACCTCCAGATACTTCCACCTTCTGTGGGGAGTTGAGCCACGTCAATGAAAGGATTTAAGATGAGCAGCTCATGGAGGACAGGGATTTTGTCATTTGCTGTGTTTGCAGTTCAAAGAAACCAAGACAGATGAGGGACGGAGACGGACTGACTCCACACATAACCGAGCATGTCACTACCTTATCAAGGCGGGCAACTTCTCTGCACTAGTACACTCAGTTTTTCAAGTCTAGAGCAATTACATCAAGCTCAGCATTTTATTGTTTCACCTTCCCCCAGGCCCTTGTCTACCTCTAGCAGGTACCTCTACGCAGCAGCATCCAGCCTGCTGCAACAGGCACGAGTAAAATCTAGTCCCTGTACAAGGAAAAATTACCCCTCAAATACAAACTATATCCAAACCGAAAAGAAAAAGCACACTTACTTTTTGATCTCCTCTTCTACTGCATTCACCCCTTCTGTTTGAGGGTTCTGGAATTTGTTAGTGGCACTTCCAAAGTCACACAGGACATAGTGGCCACGATCATGCAGCAGGATATTTTCAACCTAAGAGCATTGCAGACAAATACAAAAATCATTCCTTTAGGCAAAAAAAAAAATAGCAAAAAATACTTGTTTTCTTTAGATGACCCAGGGTTTTTAGTGCCTGAAGACATATCAGACATGTCAGACAAATGCATAACATGACAGCAAACAAAGTATACAAAGCTATCACACCTCCTAAAATAGAAGTCAAATCATGGAAGCGTAGTTGTAACACTGCCTTCCATTCTGCCACGTTTCCTTTCTCCTTCCCTTTCCTTCTCTTTTTGCAAACACATCACTCCGCCTCTGTTAAGACTACTGCATGCTTCAGGATAAGAACTGCATGTTTCAGTGTCTTCAGTGCCCAGCCTCCCTCAGCCACTAGGACTCTCAGTCTGCAATCTGAATTTGGGACAACTAATACAAGCTCTCCATGGCTTTGTAATGAACTACACACCCCTTGCTGTCTAGTGGAGCAGAGAGGAGACAAACGGATGACAACACACACTTCTATACTTTATGAAATTAACACGCAGCTCCAGTTCTTTGCCTGCAGTTCACTTGTCACCTAGGGATTTATTTAAGACAAACCTAAGCTTATGCTCACACTTCAGCTGCTTTTTTATCACATGCTGGGTACCCTACAGTCCCTAAATGGTGATTGCATCAGCAGAGGTTCCTCCAGGCTGCTGAAAATATGACCCCCTTCTTTCAAATATTATTTTGCAGCTTGAATCAGGCAACAGTATTCTGAAATAAGCACCTGTGGTAGCAGAAAATCAGCAGAGTCACTGCCTTTCTCCTAAACACTCACACTTAATCATGCATTAACAAAAATCTACCTTGTATCCACCTAAGAAAGCTGTCTTAATGTTATGGTACTGACATGAGGCATGGAAAACCTGGGTTCAGTCCTTTGCTTTGGCAAAGCATCCCTGCATTCCAGTTTCTCAAATGCTCAGATGCAACAATTAGAAAACATACCGCTTGTATATTTCAAAAAACAAACAAAACAAAAAACAAACAAGAAACCCCCACCGCATAAGTAGCCACTAAAAATCTTTTCAAAATAGATCTCCCCATCAAGTACAATCTTTACAAAAAGGAAAGAAAATGAAGGAGTCAGCGTTTTAAGCATCAGGAAATCCAGCCAAATTAGAGCAGCTGAGGGGGGAAATGCTGGCTTGAAACCAAGGGTTAAACAACACCCCTTCCCCCTCTGCCATCCATCTGCTTTGAATAAACCATTGCACACAGATGTTCTCCCTAGTAGATCAACACTGGCAGTGTTATTCTCTATTCCCTTCAAACACTCTGTAAACATTTCCAGAAGAGTCCTTCCGCTTTATCTGACTGAGAAGTCTGACATGACTGAAACAAGTTGCAAGTTTTATTTAAAAAAAATCAGCACTGGGCTATTCAGCAAGCAGGCTTGATCAGTAACTTCTAGAAAAACAAACAAACAAGCAAAACAGAGTACCTGAATTACTGTTACAGCCTGCCAGGCCAGAGTAACCCGTCTTTTAAAAAGGATGGAGGTGCCTCCTTCCAGTCAGAGACCCAGAAAGCTGCAGTCCAGGTTTCAGCCCTTTCAGATTTTTCAGCAAAATCAACATGCATTATCCTCTCATAGCCACAACAGCTTCTAAGACTGGTATGGCTAAGGGCAGGTAGTGATTTGGGAGGGCTGCATGGTCAAGGTGCCCTTTCTGACGGCTTCCCAGCACCTTCAGGTTTGTGTTAAGATGTTTCAGTTTCCCTTCCTCCCCAGGACCACTCACTACTTACTTCCAAAAGCTTATTTAGTATTTTGGAGCAAAAAGATGAACATAACATGACATCTATGAGCGCTAACTGATTTGGGCATGTGCTGTTTTTTTAAACACAGTCAATATAAGGGTTTACCATTACAGGACTGAGTAATTTTATGTATCATGCTGAACAGAGCTGTCCAAACAAATTCCAGGCAAAGGCTTGTTGGTAGCATCAGGGCAAGACTTGACATTACAAAGGAGGTTGATGGAAGAAGGCACAGAGATAAGAGCAGCACAGTGTGACTGTCTTACTATAGCACAGAGAATGCAACACTGGGAAGATTCCTGGTAAAATGAAAGCAGAAGAAACTAAATCCTCAACAAAAGAACAATGTTCTAGTTATTTCAGAAATTAGAGAAAGCAAAGGAGAAGGGTGTTTTGATTAGCCTCCTCTGTGTTGATTGGCATAGTATTTTGCTGTATCTCACTGTGTTTCTGCTACAAGAAAAGTCAGCCACTCATCTACAAGCCAGTCATCTACTCCTGGAACCAGATGGTTTCAAAGCAGCAGAAACATCACAGGTAGAAGTGGAAGACCTCTCACCGCAGAAAGCTCAGAGCTGTGGAAATTAAGGTTGGCTCTAAGCTGGTGGTTTAAAACAACGTGAGTTATTAGACGTGAGACAGGAAAGACAAGGTTAAATGTGAAACAAGTTATGAAGACAATTGCCACCAGGTACAGGGTACTTGTTTAAATCATTATCATTGTCACTAGATAAATCCCCCCCCTTACACCTCAGTAAATGTAACTCCTCCAGGGTCTGACAGTTACAGTTTTCTCTATATTGGTTCCAACTCAGAAGCGGAGACTTCACAGCCAGGGAAATACAAAAGACAGACACAAGAAGGTTTCGTCATTTGTTCTTTGCTGTTAAAAGGCCTAACCTAGAGGCGTAGGAAGCGTTCTTACTCCAGTAAGAGAGGAACAAAAATAAACTTTAGGGAATGCCCTGCAGCATCAATGGCCTACTAACCCTGAGGCTGAGGAAAATAGCTGTGAGAACAAGCAAAGGTAACTACCCATGCAAGCCTATTGCCTTGTTTACACCGCCCGTATGAGGGTCTAGCTGTGGTAGAGGAGGCATCCAAGAGGCTTCCAAAGTTCTTTTTTCCAGAAAAATGCAGCATCAGTGTACACCTGTGTTCATGGCAATCAAAGCACGTGAAACTAACCAGCACATCACACAGCTGTAAGCACACAGGGCACACTGACACACCACCTGATAGCTACCAGGTCAGGAAGGTGAACCTTAATAAACGAACACAGGGACCACGTACTATCTTCTTCTTGGCCTTTATCCACAGTGAGAATCTGCCTCTACATGTGCTGCTTAAAGGTGCTGTTGTCCCCAACTGCTGGTCACTTCCACCAGCTGGAGACCGCCAACAGGTCGTTCTGCTTCAGGCAAAGCCTGCTGGGTTAACTCGAAATCAGGGTCACAGGCCACAAACTAATCCAGCTGCATTTGTCTGAAAGGGCTTAAAGACTACTCATGGATCCCTTCTGCTGCCAGATCCCTCAGGGCAAGAACCTCCACTGTTAGAGTAACGTCAAAGAGCCGGAAGGCAGAAAAAGCCTCCAATCCTCACGTGGCTGTCTACAAAGTCAACATCTGCCCCCTCTTCAACAGGGTTATGTTCACCCCCAAACCACTTACCCAGCAGATGCCTTTCCTTACACTCAGAACTTTCACAAACCTTTTGTGGCCCTTAATCTCTCTTGGCTTTGTGCAGCTCCCCCTTGGCATTAAATTTCAACTCAAAGTCAACACATATCTAAATCGTTAATTCTGCGTTAGTACTTAGATTCCCAGTTATGTCTGGAGCTCCAGAGGTCACCATGACAGAAATAATACAACATTCAACTGGAAAACGTCTCAAAATAGAGAAAAGCCAGGTCTCTGACCTTGGGCACAACTTACCAACCAAGAGCCAGGCCTTGCAAACTTTGCTGATGTGAGCATGCAGGAGTGGGCTGGACATCAGACCTTAAGGGTCCGTTTCAATTGCAACTCAATGTAGAGAATAACCCTAAAGATTAACTCACTAATCCATCACAGATGTGAATGAAATCATTCACATACCACACAATGAGTTTATTCTTTGTAAAAAAGAGGTATTCGAAGCCAAGAAACATAACAGCAGGGGTTAATATCGACTGAAGAGGTTCCTGTTCCTAAGCTTCATCCTCTCATCCCAACTTTCCTTGCCTGTTCAAACTCCTGGAAGATGCCCACATCAGTCCTCAAATCCATAGGACTTCACCCATTTCACAGCACTTAGAAAAACAGATGTCAGACTTGTTTCATACATTCAAACTGACTGAGCAGTGGGGTCACAATCATTTGAAACACACTCAAGCATACCAAACCCTGAGGATTTTTTCCCCCCTGAACTACCTGGTTCTTCTTAGCACGTAAGTCTTCTTTTGCTCCTATAAAACAATAGCCAGCAGCACGAAACAAACATCAGTTGAGGGCTCTGAAAGCAGAGACTGACCCACAAAGTACATCTGAATTTCAAATGTACACACAAGCCTCTGTCTTGGCTGAATATATTGTTCAGGCATTTTATGAGGCAGTTGAGAGGAAAAGGGAATGTCTTTTTGTGTTTGATTATAGGTGTGGGATTTTTCAAAAGCTCTCCCTGCTGGCCTTACTCTGTTCCCATCTAAGTGCACAGAGCTTTACAATTCACTTTCATGGTCAACAGTTAGAGGCCAGTTTCAAAAGCTTCTAACAACTCCTGCCTCAAGGCCAACATCTCTGGGGCGATCCTTTTAATGTGGGTCCAGGAAACAGATTTACAGCACACTTTTTGTGAACTACCTTATAATATCAATAGCATTTCAGGTGGTAGGAAGTCACTGTGAATAATTCATCATATACATTCTGGCACGTCTGTGCAAAACAGAATTATTCAAACATTTCTGTTCTTAAAGTGGATCTATAGATGGTAAACATATGGCAAGCAGCAATGAGAGGCTCTTTTTTTTCTGATCTTCCATTAGAGAGAGGTATTTATACCCACTTTTCCTCATTACTAACAACAGAAACACAGTACCAGCTTTCAAACCTGTCTGCCATGGTGTAGGCAGCAAACACACACATTAAGGAGCGTGCACACTCCCTCCTGCATTACTGGAGTCCACAACTCACCTTCAGATCCCTGTGGATTATTGGCGTTTTACACTGATGCAGCCTCGCCACGGCTTCACAGGTGTCACAGAAGATCTGCAGGACCTCATTTTCAGTGAACCCCGTCTGCAGGCGTTGGTTCATGAGGTTCACCACCTGCCCTCCTGAGGAGAAACAAACACCAAGAATGAGAGCTAGTGTGCAAAATCAGATCTGGCCTGGTCCAAGCCCCAGTCCTACCAGACCTACCTTGTCTTAGACTGCTCCCTAAACCGTGGCTGTACAGTCAACACATACGAAGTTCATGAGTTCGTATTCAAAGTTTGCACCAAGCCTCTCCCAGAGGCTTTTGGCAATCTGCTCAGTCATCTTGTTTTGTTCTCTTCCCTCCTCACCTAAATCTGAGAGGATTTTGCATATCTGCCAGCAGGCGTTGCATCTGATCTGATCTTTGGACAATGCTTCAACAGCAGCAAGTTACCTTCTAAGGCCCTCATTCACCTCACTGTGTTAACACCGAAATATAGTTCTGACTAAGCCACGGTTTTCCTTTCCTCCTCAAAAGGAAAAGTTTTTGCCAGACTAGAGGAATAGAACGCTGAATTTGGGGCACCCACAGTCCACAAAATAGTCTGCCACACGTAAGCAAGAAGAGGGAGGAAAGAAAGACTCAAAGCACACATCACTAAATGGTTTGGTCAAAATCATAGACTGCCAAAATTTGTCTGTACAAGTGGAACCTTCCACAGTTTTCGTGCTTTGAATGAGTCCCAAATTTGCCTCAGCTTAGAGGTCCTCTTGCTGTCAAGGCCTTTACAAAAGAAGTCCACACAGAAGTTCTTCCCCCTCAAAACATCCTAGATATATGGAGGAAAAAGAATTTTTTTGAACCTTTGGCAAAGCAAACTGTATCATGTAATGTAAGTGTTGGAAAACTTCAGACCCATGGTACAAAAGTTCCAAAGAAAAGCTGAGCTCAATAAGTAGTACAGCTGTGAATATTTTACGCTCAAAATGAGTGCAGTTCTGCACATAAAAATGCATTAATTTGGTTTAAGCAGCTGTTTGTCACAGAGTAATAAGGGGAAATTCAATGTATAAGAGCAATTCCCATGCTTCAGCCTCAGCGGTGGAGACAGAGAGAGGCATGTGCCGAGGAGGGTATCGGCAAGCCACAAGAGAAATACCACCTTGCAGCTCTCCTCCTTTCAAATGGACAAAAAGGCCTTAGAAAGACAGAGCTTGCTTCATATGCCCAAAATCTGGCACAGAGTGGAGGCTAATGAAGCTGGCAGGAGAAGATTCTGAATTGCCATGGTTTATAGTTCCCTCCAGTGGGGTCTGCAACATAGAACTGGGTATGAATTTACTACCATTGCCAGGCCCCTTTCTTGCAACGCTCCCTGTGATGTTTAGGACTAAACTTCTGAAGCAATCATAACACAAGTTCTTTGTAAAAACTATACATAATGTTCCTTTTACAAGCAAACAAACCCAACACAAGTTAGTCAAGACTCCTGCATCAAAATGAAGCAAAGATGGCACAGCAGGACAGAAATATGTACAGTACATGTTTAAAGGCATTTCAGAATCAAATTGTTCTTGCTACAATGCATCTGGCTTCAGTTAAAAAAAACTGAACAGTCCCAAGAATACGTTTTTCCATCAGCTGCCACCATCAGAAACAGCCAGACTCTTGAAGTCACCTGGCCAAAACATCCTATTTGCTCACCGCTCTTTTCCTGCAAGAGGCATTTCAGCACAGCATACGCATCATTTTCCAAACACCCCATCCTAACCACAAGAGATCAGAGCTTTGTGACAGCTAGAATAAAAGTGGAAGAGCCTGTCTGGCTAGAGACAGCTGAGCAAAAAGGTCAGAGGTAAAAGGAATGCTTTTTGGCTTCACATTACCCGTTTCAAGCTTCTTCCAGAATCCTAAGTCAAGCTGAAAAGGAAAAAGCTTGCAGTAGGACATACAGTGAAGAACAATTTTATTCCATAGCCTTGTAGTTATAGAAGAGCAACTTTTTATGTGGACCAGCTTACGGAAAACAACAAGATACTGTTGTTCTGTCCTTTTATTTAAAACACACACAAAAAAAAAAAACCAAAAACAACAAACCAAAAAAAAAAAAAAAACCCACTTGTGCAAGTTTCCTGTAAGCACTGAAAAGAGCCACAATCACCAATGGGCAACACGTTGAGCCCACACTCACCTCGGCAGAAGTCCATTAGTATCAGCACTTCCCACACATCGCCACTGCTTACTGAGTTTATACTGGAATCAATGTATCCGACAATGTTCTTGTGGCCAGACAGATCCCGCTGCAAGGTAAATATATTCAAAGCATAAAACAGACATATAGAATGAGCAGCACTTTAATCTGGTTCCTCTACAATGCACAGCTTTCCTGGCTCTTTCCCTGCCTAAGCTCAAGCTTCTGGCACTTTGGGTTAATCATCGCACCCAACTCAATCAAGACTGAGGTCAGTCTCTACCTGTCCTCCTTCCAGAAGGAGTTCAGACAACTAGCAGAGAACCAACCAACCTACTGAACTAACTCGTTCGTGGGTCAGGCGGTCCAGATGTTTGGATGTTCCCTTAGATGGCCCAGGCAACGCTCGCTGGAGCTACTCCTCCTTTATATAAGGGGAGAACAAGGCGGATGTTTTACAGTGGCTATGCACAGTGCATGTTCTGCTTGCTTTCCTCCTCTCCTTCCTCTCTCTGCCACTAACAGTATCTCAAATCTTTGCATGCTCAAATAGCACTTAGGTAATAAAAGAAGTTGCTAGCCTGCTTTTAGAAGTACCTAATTTTACGTGCCTCGATGGATTAAAGCACAAGTTCTCCTATCAGTAATTTATCTATGACACGTGCTAAACCTGCAAGGAAAAGTCATTTCTTTGTGACTGCCAGCTTTACACACATGCCCTGGTGTGAAGCCAGTCCAGTTCTGTGCTCAGCTTTACCAGCAAAAGAAATGAAGATTCTGCTGGCCATGTTTTGCTCTCTTCTGTAATGCTGCAGTGCTGCAAAAAGCAAAGTTGAAAATGCTTCTTTATTGCACAAAAGCTAAGAAATAAGATTTTCTTTTTACTGATGTACTGGTTCTTCACAAAGATTAGTGCCTATGATAAGATTCAATACAGGAGTGAACAAGTCAAAAGGACACTTCTTGCCCTCGCTTCCCAGGTTAGCCACACATTTCAAAGAGACACCGACACTGGAAAGCACTAGCAAGTAAAATCCAAGTAAACAAGCCTTGTGAGCACAGTTAAAACCTTTGATGTAAGATCTAATCTCAACCTTTCCCATGTAGCATTAGCTATGGTGATGACAAAGCATGCCCAAAACTCTCACAAAATCCAGAAGGCAACTTTGAAGGTATTAACCTAATTAAAAGCTACTTTAAAAAACACTCAGAATTGCTACAGGTAAGAGCTTCTGATAAGAAGATTGTCTGTCCCAAACCGATACCCCACATTTTAAGTTAGCAGAATGAGGATTTTCTGTTTCCTTCCCCACTTCACAGTTACTCTAAATGTTCATCGATATCTTGGGAATACAATTTCAAAAGTGGCACTTCCCACATTTACTAGGCTCCAAGCAAGACTAACCTAACCCATTTAGATTATCTCAACTTTTTCTTTGTTTAGAGATGAATAGTTGTGTAAAACAACTATTAAAAAAGCTACCTTATCATCTAATGCCTTGTATCCAATAATCTAGAGAAACAAACCCAGGCAGTAACTACCCCACACATACCGGTTTCAACCCATCAGCCTTGCCAGTACTGATGTAGCCCTCAACCTAAACCAAAAGATTAGAAGCTGTTGTGATATAAATTCATCCTGGCATGGAAGTCTTCCAATCGCGTACTGATTTGAGTTCAGAGACTGCTGCATCAGAAGCATTAGCCTTCTCTGGGTGAAATCTGGAAGAGAAACACCCCCAACCATGCACACCTCTTCAGCTCTTCCCTTTCCCATTAAGTCTGGGGTTGCTATAGGAGTTTTTTCATCCCCTCCTTTTCCTGAGATTCCCTCTGCCTTTTCAGTTGCTGTGTTTTCCTTGACCACCAAAACAATTTAAGTTTTAAATAATTCAATCCAAGATTTTTCACGCAGTCGTGCAACTCTAGGAGCTAGGTCTTTCTAGAAGAACGACAATTCCACTAACAAAACCTGCAGTTTGCGATGCGACACCACGCAGCTCACAGGCAGAAGGTGACCAGGCTCTCATGCCATTCCACTCCCAGTGTCCCCACTACAAAGTGGTGACTTACCATGATTTGGATTTCTCTTTTGCAGACTTGCAAGTCGTACTCGTTATTGACGTACATCCGCTTCAGGGCACATTTCATCCCATTGTTAGTTCTCACAAGAAACACTATTGCAAATCCACCTGCAGAAAACACAAAGTCATCCCAGTTAGTACGAAAGAAACTTCTTGGTCCTTGCTTCCAACCCTTGCCCCTGCCTCCACCTGCCTTTACAGTACAGTCAGAAGAGGGAGGGCACTCAGCAGCTACTACCAGCACCACGGTGGGAGCATCCCTTACATCTCCTTAGCTCCAGATCATCCAGCTCTGCCTAGACATTTAACATCTCAGTAATAACAAGCAATTACACTGGTTCTTGTCCTGTCAGACAGTCCTTCATTGCTCCATTAATTTCCATTATGATGGGGAAAGATGAAGTATAAACAGCAACGCTGCCTTGGACAGAAATCAGAGCTACAGAGCATCTACTGAATTACTAAAGGCCTGAACTTAAAAGGCTTCCCAACTTTTGAAGCATCTAAGTTACACAAATCAGCTTTGTAATGTAAGAAGCAGAAGAAATCCATCTCCCACACATGGTTTGATGTCAGTACTTTTAAAAAAGGACAGAACAAGGAAAAAAAAAAACACACAATTCGTTTTGTGGTCATTGCTATTAGTCACGCCAGGACTCCCAGAACATACTTGACTTGTTTAGGATGAAAGCTTTTCATCTGCTAGCCATGCATCAAAATAAATAGGTTTTACATTTGTAGTCCTGGACTGAAATAGGAAGCTGATTGAGGATGGAGTTACGTAGGCATCAAAGTTTAACACCTGGCTCCCAGAGATCAGAACAAAGCGGAACAAGAGAGTCGCACACGTCCAAGTAGCACTGCACAACGGTAAAAAGGGAAGCACTACAACATTGTGAAGGCCACAACCTACTAGCATTCCTTTTTACTTTACGTTACAGCACATATTTCTTTTATGCTTAAGGACTTCTAAAGAATCAGCTCCACAGTAATTTTTGACTCGGTGCTGCTGTAGCCTTCAGGAGTCCCGCTATGCTAAGAGCAGTGGTTACTATAAAAAGCCAGTCATGTCCCAAAGAGCTCTCATTTAAAGGGTTTGAGCCCTTAAATGATTCTCACCATATCCCGTTCTTAAAAAGCTGCCAGAAACCACCCAATCAACAATACATACATGATTACATTTGACATGTTTGTACATAATTATTACTAATGGTTATTTGGCGCTTGGATAAGTTCCTTCCCAGCACGTAAAATTTGACAAGCAAGACAGCCCCATTTTGGTAAGATTTAGTGTTAAAATAGACTGCATTTGACAATGCCAGTCTTGCAACAACTGGTACTTACAAGCTGTTCACAAATCAAACACAGCCAAAAGGCCCACTGAAGCTTTTACTAAAATTGGGGTTTATTTTTACTAAGAAAAGACTGAAAAAGAGCAAGTGACCTGACAACGCTGCTACGTTCCAAGTACAGCCCTCCTCATTTACTATCAGACGGCTCGTATCGCACGCTCCGAAGCCCATCTTCCAAAACAACCGCAGAAGAGCTACACCTGCAGATAACGTGCCAGCACCGGCGCTGTTAAACAGAAATCTCTCAGCACACAGAGCACTTTGTTTTACACAGCATAGCTTGTCACAGGAGCAGACCCGTCGGATTTTCCAGGCAAGCCCCATTGACTTTTAGGAGCAGAGCTGCTCCAGAGAATTGCAAAAAGATGCAACTGGTGTGTGGGGAGAGGGAAGCAGGAAGATTTCAATTATGGTTCTTGAAAAAACTGTAACTAGGCTGCAAAATGGATGTTCAAATTCAGAAAAATGGGACATGGCCCTGGGACACAGCAAGCCATACACATGCTGCTCACTCCTGCCCGAGCGGGTTTTAAAACCCTTGTAGTTCTGGAGGGCCTAATTTCCTCGTAGTGCTCAAATTCAGATGCAAAAATAACCCTGCCTCTCTCCCGTAAGCTGCTTCAAGTTGAGCATCTCAAATCGCACGTCATTTTTAAGAACTCCTCAACCTGCAGCAGTAGCCTTATTGTCCTACCCTGGCTCCATTTGTCTCATTTTTGGGGAACAAATCTGCACATCACACTGTGTTAATCTTTTAGCCCAATGGATATCTATGTTGAAGAAAGCAAGACAGCATGTTACTGACTTTTTCCCCCCTCTTATAGCCTGTAATGGAGCTATAAGAAATACAGCTCTCTATAAAATATATTATATATATTTTATATATATTTATTTTTATATATAATTTATTTATTTTTATATTGATGTTATTAATTTATAATATATAAATGTGATTCTGCGATTCTTTCCCAATTCCCACCTCCTTAAAACATCATGCTTTTTAAAATCATCGGAGAGACCAGGTTTGGACTTATTTTTTCCTGTATATTTCTATGGACCGCGGAAATGCTAGAGAAAACACTAAACAAACCAAAACCTATTTTTCTTTTTATTACTGAGTCTCAGTCATCATCAGAACATTTTGGGAATCACAAGACTTGTGTTTTTTTAAATAAGAAACTCCGAAGGCGTCCACCAGAAGCTTCCCCTCCTCTCCAGGGGCTCGTTTCTCTTCCTACAGCTCGTCCCGCCAGGCCTGGAGGCCAGCAGGCTACCCTATCTCTGCTTATGGTACCACGCTCAGCAGACAGGAACACGAGCTGAACAGCAAAAATAGATCAGTTAAAAACTTTTATTTTTTAAACAGACAACAACAAAAAACCCAGATCCACTAAATTCAAGGACTATCTTCTAAATATTTGCTTCACCCGAAGTGGGGCTGGTACCTCTTCACACCGATATTACTGCTAATATCTCACTAGCAAAGTGTTGTGCAAGGTACCTTTCCTCTACTCCAAATCCTGTACTAATTAACCATGTCACTCCTAGAACACCCTTACTAGAATATGTACACCATGCTAGTTTTCTTAAAAGCAACCAGTGCCAGCTGGCAAAGGAAACTACAGTCTCTGCAACAAAGAACACAGATAAACCATCCCAAGAGCTCAAAGGAAAATTTAGAATTAAAAAAATGCTTTCTGATACACATCTGCAATATTAACACATTGGGACTTGACAGAAATACAACCTGGAGCATCTTCCAAGTGGAGCAGCAAGAGCTGCGTAAGTCAGGTGGAACCGCACCCAAGGAGGGCTGCAAAGTTTGCTGAGAAGTTGGCATGCATCTGATGTAACAGTGCTTACACAAGCCATATGAAAATTACATCCTTGCGTCCTCCTCTTCCTCATCTTCGACTCCTGCAAACTTCAGCTGACACCACCACAAATGGAAGCTGTGCAAAATCATTGAACTTATTTTGCCTGCAAACACACCTACCAATTTGCTTACTTTATTATTAAACTCCCACTGACAGCTGATTAAAGCATGACAATTTTGCTACTGGTGAAAGCAGCATGCTTCCCTCCAGAGAAAACAAGTATTGATTTAATCAGGGTACATCCAGCAATTTTTACATGGGAATCTACAGTAAGCGACTGTGCCGTCTGAGAAGCAAGACGTGGTGATCCATATCCATTCGAGAGAGGATGCTTAAGTTCCACTTTCCAAATAACTGTTATGTCCACTGCTCCAACTGTCCTAGTTAAAATAGGCCATAATATTCCTTCCAAATAACAGTTAACTGAGCCCAGTTTTTGGCTGTCCCTAGGATGTAGTCCAGAAAGGCACAACAAAATCAAGACCAACTTCCCTCAGATAGCCACAGCACATTTAAAAATCAGAAAAGGTGTGAAAAATGTCACCTCAAATTGATCTGCATTTATTACACCTGCTGCTGCTAATTGACTTCAGCACTGCCAGCCTTGCACGTGGAGAACAGCACTGCAAAGCACCCCATAAAACAGCAGGAGGACAAGGAATGGAGAAAAAGTTCAATCAGCAACTGCTTGCTGCATTCCTCATACACAAACAGCTTCTACAAAAACAAGATCGAAGTCCGTCTGCAGGACACTCGGGCTGATTTTACGGCGGCTGAGCACCTCTACCTTCAAAGTGGCTTCCAAAGGAAGCAGCAGGTGCACGGACAGGGCAGACAAATCAGGCCACCAGCTTTTACGCATCACATGCCTATTTACAGAAACAGGGCTCGATCGTATACACGCAACAGAGCAAACTGGGACTGCCACAAGAACCCTCCTCCTTCCAGGGTGTTTCACCCTGCGGGTCTGTCCCGGCCAAGGTCACGGGTGTAGGTACACCTATGTACGGGTGTCTCATGCAACACCTGCCATATATCTGAATGTCTGGAAACAGCAAGGATGCTTTTAGCAGTCTGAACCTAGACCTCGAGATTTCCTTTTATTTCTCTTCTGCGCGCACAAGAAATGTGATTTTGGAGCTTTGGTCTGTCCTCCACTTCAAGTCCCTCGCACGTTTATTACTGACAGCTCACAAACAGCAGGCACATCCTGCTAAAGAAAATGGTACACTCCCGAAACCATTGCCTTGTGAACAGTAATACCTTCTAGTTATAAGGTGTGTAAAGTTACTAGCTAATACAAGAATAATTTTAAAGCACTTGAAATCTTTTTATTGGCAACCGTGGCTGATAATTCAGATCAATGCTAAAAGTGCCACCCCAGAAGGACCTGTACTCCCACAGCTTTAGCAACAACTTCCTTGGTAAGCAGCAGGCAGAAAAACCAGCTGAGCTCTCAGCATAGTGTGACAGAGAAAAGGAGGACCCAATGGATGGCTGAAATCTTCGCCTGGCAGCGTCGGAGAGCCCCGAGCAGCACTGGTGTTCAGGAAGGCACCCAGCAATCAAGCACCTGGCCTGCAGCCAGCGCTGCCTTAGGAAGGCTTTCAAATGGACTTAAGAGTTTTCTCTCACCTACAGTGCAGCGTTGCTCCATAGAAGAGGGATTTGTTGGCAGAAGCTGATGGGCGTCCTCTCCTGCGGGTTGCGGTGTAAGGACGGGCGCTGCCCAGCTCTCGCTGGCTGCCCGGGGAGGCCTGCTCACTGCTGCCCTGAACACCGGGGTTTCGCTTAGACCACTCACCTGAACTCTGACGGGTTTTCACAACATCATACTAAAATCAGGATGCTTTAGGTACCGACTGTCTTGCAAACTCCCCACTGTTTATCCCTTCCTCCTTGCACACTATGTGTCTACATCACCGCCACCCTAGCCACCTCAGGGACAATTTTCAGCTCCCAGAGTCTCAGCTTCTTCCTGGTTATCCCAGTCCAACCCCCAGTTTTGCTAAATCTGGACAAAGATAAAAGGAAATAGATCAGAGGCAAATTGACAAGCACTTATTATGAAGCACCACCAGATGCACATTACAGGAACATTTACTTCTGTTCTCAGTGACCAGCAAGCAAGACAACTGCTTCAACGGCCAGAAACGAGCTCTAATGCAATGTGCCAGCTCCGAGACAACACACAGACACGCCAGGATTTGTGCCACTCCAAGCCAGCCAAGGTCAGCTCAAGAGCCTCTGCTGCCTCAAGTGAAGTCGGATAGCTGTGCTGCATGTGGCCAGGGTCACACATGGCACAGCTTGGAAGCAAAGTAATCCGGGCACTAGGAACATCCTTGCGCCTTTGCAGGGAGAGCCTTTTTCCAGCACAGGTATGGGAAGGACCACTTTACACTTCAGATGCAATACAGCAAATAAATTCAGAGACTCTGCAAGCACCAGAAGGGNGCCTGAGCGTCAGTTCAGAGGACAGTTCTCCCTAACATTCTTAAACAAGTGCCTGTGACTACGAGTTCTGAAGGAAACAAAACTTTTCCTGCACAAGGCAGCAGAAGCTAAAATAAAGCTCTCTTTCTAAGAGACAAAAAGTTATTTACATGCCCATCTTAAGACATACTAACGCTCTTGAGCGGGCAGTGCACAGTCAGTACTGCAATCACCATCAGCTCAGGGCCAGCAACAGCCACAGGTACCTTGGGAAACATCACTGCCAGCTGCACTTCAGCCCGCACCGACCACAAAGCAGCACAGGAACGCAGCGAGCTTGCCACACACTCCTGGCCTGACTGCTGTTGTTACTAACTGGTTTTAGGATAAGCTGGAAAAAAAAAAAAAAAAAAAAAAAAGGAAAGTTCCAATTATCTCCAGTCAATACAGATGCCAGAGCGTTTTTCCGTGCAGGCTCATGTCAGCGTACTGGCCAGTTCCCAGCGGTGGCAGTTGTATTTTCAGCAGGATGCAGAACTCCTCGCAGCCAGGCAAGCACTTCTCAACTAGGTAAAGCCAGCTGCAACGGCTGCACGTGATCCCCTCTTAGCTCCTCGCAGGCGTGGAGCGAGGTAAGAAGATAGCACTGCTGCATTTAAGTAATTCAAGCGTATTGGGCTAAAAGCCCTGAAATACTGCAACCAGCAAGCCACAGCAGCCAGCAACGCCCATCTGAAAACAAGCGCGAGATGTTACCTCTAAGAGCTGCATTAAGTTCTGCTGCTCATCTTCTCTCACGCCCTCTCAGGTAGCTATCTCAACTGCAGAGAAGGAAACAAGGCAGTACTGCTGCCAGGTCTTGTGCCTGGCAGACAACAGGCCCCATCTCATTCATGCTGAGCCACAAGCAAGCACATCTAACCCAGAGGAACCCTCTGCAGCTGACAGTGTTGGAAGCACCAACTCAACAGATCTCTTCACTGGAGTTAACCAGAGCCCAGAAGAGGACCGGTCCGACTCTGCCCTGGACACATGAAGTGAAAGCAGGTGAGATTTCACAGAGCACGCAGGACCAAAGCCCTCTTCACTAATCACTGGTGTTCCTGAAGCGCACTGCATTTTCCACGTTACCCTGCTATGCTGATCCACCACCAGGAGCCATCTGGTAACCTGGGAAAACAGAAAAGCTTCATCCAAACACTGTTAGGCAGAACACCTTTTAAAATCCATGCTGAATGTGCCTCCCAAAAACATTAAGACAGAAATGAGACACGTAGCACGATGATCTCCTAGCTGTATGCTTCAGCTCTGCGATAATAGCTAAAAACATCTCCATGGCACGGATAAGTCTTCCCTCCACAAACATTTTGAACTTTTGTCTTACATCATACCCTTCATTTCGTTCCAAGGTTACGCGGGATAACCCGAAAGCAGTGATGTTTGAGAAGGAAGAATCACCCCTCTTTTCAGTTAAGGCAGGCAAGTCATTGGGCTTGAAAGAGCCAACTACCAAATCAATTCCAACTCGAAAAAATCACTGCTTCAGTCCGAATTGTCTCCATTGCCCTTCTACAAACAAATTAACAATATCAGGAACTGTGGTAGTTCCAGATAAATGTTCTGGATGCCACTAAAAACTTTATTCTTCAAGGGTGAAATTCTTTTCTGAGCAGGACAAACAACGCATGTGGTTTTCCAAACTGTTTCCAGCCCTCTGTGTTTTAGTTCCATCTCACCCACCTCAAAGCTCTGCGTGCAGGACAGCCCATGGTGCTTTAGTATTGAAGGTAAAGGGACAGCCAAGTGCTTTGCGGATGTCCCCAACAACTGCCCTAGGAAAATTTAGCCTCCAGGGACAGCCAGCAAGGCATTTTAAGCCCAGGTTATGCTAGCAGACACTTCATTTTAAGTGCTTTGCTGAACCAGGCACAAAGCCACTCCTTATTTGCACAATCCAAATACTTATCGATTCTTACCCATCAAGAATTATGTCATATTTTGCCTTATCTCACAAGCCAGAAGAAATTCTTTGGCATTTACTTTCCTAAGTACAAGGGGCAGGCTCAATTCCCCCCCCAAGTCAGGATGCTGTGCTCCGGTTACAGGAAAACCATATCGACTCCCTTTGCTCAGGGTGTTTCCAGCCTCACCATTCCCAAAGCATTACTAAAACACAGTTCCCGGCACTTCTTTTTCCACAGTTGCAGCCACAAGTGGCTAACACAGAGATACGGAGCGTTACCCATCACTGGGCATCATCGCTTGGCAGCCCCCGAGCCATTTTCTCTTTGCTGCTGTACTGAGAAAGCCACCCTGCACACTGCCGACACCTCTTTCCAGCCGGGAGAGCACGCTGTTTAACACTACAGACATTTCTCCTCATTTGTATATACACAATAGTCATTCTTGATCATAAAGCACCAAAATATCAGGGCAGCACCTCCATGGACAAAGATGGCTTCAGCGAACCTCCACTTTGGAACCACTTACCCTTCCCTATAAATGAGAAAGGCCAAGGAAAATAGCTTGGACAAAGTTAAGCAATACTACCATCTGTAATTATTTTAGACAACAGCCAAGTTTGGTCAGCATTAGCATCAAGTTAATCAGGGAAAAGCACTCTGACATAGCAGTACATCTCTCCTACACCTCTCAGTGCTAGTTGTCAAAGGGGAATGAATAACCTGGTCTCAGTTCTCCTCACCAAGGATGAAGATGGACAAGTGACTTGTCTGTAGGACAGGAGGAAAAAAAAAAATGCAAGGTCCCCTGGATTACTCTCCTCAGACCACACCAGGGATGCTGAGCTGCAGAGACCTTCAGAGAAACCTCCCATAACTTCTAGAAAGCGTCAAATGTGCATAACACCACGAGACTCGCCCAGCACCGCCTATAGGAGGCATCACTCTCGATCCCACAAAAACATGAAAACAGGAGGAAAGCCAAGGCAGCAGTCCCTTACTGGTCGTGCCTTGCGTGATGATCTTGTGCTACCCTTCACACGGGCAAATACTTGCAAGTTTATTTTTATCCGGGCTTTTAATTTTAATTGTAGTTCCACTACTCAGCTGTGAGAGGTGCTATTTTTGTCAGTATTAATCTGCACTAATATATTTTCTGCTATCTTTTATTCCACTCTTTCATTGCCCAGCAGGAGGGTATTAACGCTGCATACCTGCTAAAACACGTATGATCTCAAAACCCATTTTTTCCCCTTTCTGATGCAATTTCTCCCTCACTTTGGAGCTCTTTGTTTCATCCCCAAATAAGTTTTCTGTTCCAGTATTACCCCTTCACATTACAAAATCCTCCCCAAAACTGGGATCAGTATTGTGAAGTGTTCTGCCCTTGATACACCACAAGGAATTGGAACAGTCAGGATACACTACACATTGTTCTTCTGCTTTATCAATTATCTACAATGCCCTTAGAGCTACAGAGAGATGCCAGCATTAACCCCTTTAAAAAAAAAAAAAAAAAAAAAACACAACCACCCCCCCAGGACTTGTTTTTAAAGTGGTTCAAGGTTTAATTAAGAAGCCACAGTAATGCAGCAGGCTTTGTGCTGGGGCAGTAATATTCAAGATCACCACTGTATCACTGGGCAAAGGAAGTCCAGCTGACACTCATACAATCCCCAATTCACCGAGTTCACCCTGGAATGTCACCTCTGCTTCCACTTTCCCCAGACTGTCAGAAACTCGAGCGATTTGCAAATAAGTCTCCTGTTCTTTAAGTTATGATCTTAATAGTACTAGTGTAGTAAGCCTAGGATTAACAAAAAAAGGCGGAAGATTTTAGTACCTGAGCAAAGAACGTGTGGGTCAGTATAACAACGTATGTGTTATAGCAGCAGTATAAAGCAAAGGCCTGCTTATACAGCTCACACCACAGACCTCTGCAGGCCCTCTCCAGAAAGCAGATTCGTGCTGGAAAAGAAAAGACCCCTCGGACCACAGCAGCCCGTGGGAAGGCGGCGACACCAGCCTGCTTGCCATCTCCTCCCAGCTGCCGCTGGGAAGCCGCTCCCGGCGCAGGCAGCGGTGATGAGGGCGCATGCAGCACGACCTGCTCACTGCCGTCCCCAGGTTGTTCTTCTTTCTCTTCCTCCGTCAGCTGATGCCTTGGACCTCTCCTGGCTCCTCGCGACAGATCCGGGGACCAGCAGAGGGGGTACCGTCAGCCCTTTCAGATACAGGCCTTCTGGGGCACACCCTCAAAGCCAAGCTCCCTTCTTCTCCGCAGACAACCCGCTTCGGCAGGATTTTTGGAAGAGGGTTGTATATCCAGCCTCGGCGGATACCACTACCTACATTGGCTACAAGACAAAACTACCCCCTGATATCCAATACACAGCTCAAGTCATTCGGACATGACAGGTCCCAGAACAAAACTAGGGGTTTTGTAACTGTCATCCTAACAGGATTGGAACGAAGTTCACCCCGAAAGCCCTCTCAAAAAGCTTTGGGTACGGCACAACATATTACCAACAGGAAGAAACATTCGCAGACGTTTCCCGGTGCTGCCACGTATCATAAAGGGCCCTGACCGCAGCCAAGAATCCAGTCTTAAAAGTGAACATTAGATCTGTTACTCTCAAGCTTTCTTCAGTCTGGTGAAAGATTAATCACTGATGCAGCCGAACAGCGTTTCCTACACCCTCTGCTTTTTCAGGAGACAGGGGGAGTTAATTTGCTACTATAAGCCTGCAGGCAAAGGGCATTTCGGTTTTTCCTGAGCAAGGACTTCAGACTCACTGCAGTGAAGCAGACAACTGCAGGATCACCAGCATGGCCCCAAGTATTCTCTTCCTTTCTTAGGTCATCTCCACCTAAGCAGCATCCAAAACCGTGGGCTCTTGAGGCCTTCAAACTTCTCTCTCTAGTGGTTTCATAGCTCTATGACTAACATAAACTCGCATTAAAATAATTAGGATTTTATTGTTGCCAGAGTGAGAACCAGAGAAGTTGAACACAGGTAGGCCAAGGATGACAAGATTAATGGACAAGGTAGGCTGTCACCAACTTCATTTCACCCTCTCCAAATTGCAATAGGATGCTGGTAAGCAACACAGGACTGCCCCAGCAGAACAGAAGGCTGTAGGTCACCACGTCACACCAGCACAGGATTGCACCCGACTCCGCCTCCTGCTCAGAGGCAGGGCTGACAATGCCAACAGCCACTCCAGACACATCCATCCAACCTGTTCTTTAACCACTTCCACCTTCTCCACATGCTCCTGAGCAGTTTATTCCAGGGGTGCTGTCACCCTCACCGCGAGGAAGTCTCACCAAGCTCTCCACTGACTTGATTTCAACCCCAGCTTCTTACCCGACACGCCACAGACAGCAACAACCCACTGCCAGCCTTTTCTCCAGGACGTCCACAAAGCTGGAGGTATGGTAGCCAGCAGGTCTCTTCTGGATTACCTAGCATGAAGACTAAAGACTTGAAGCAGCACTGGTTGTATTAACGCTCTCCTTCATGTTCGTATTTTGCCGGTTTATTACTACATGGTAAAGTGTCATTCGTCGTAACACTTGGGGTTTGGGATTTAATTAATACCCATGACTCACTCTCCCACCCAATTCCATAATCCTTTGGCTACATTAGGGTGTTTACGTGCTGTTTTACATCCATATAAGTGAAGATACTTCACCCTCAAGCTGCATGCATAGAAAACTCATAGCCTATCCTACAGTCACAGGCTTGCATCATGTCTCAGGAGTACGTGAACGTAATTGGTGTTTGTTTCCCATGATCCAGACTACAAAATTAGGATTCTCTACCTAGGCTAAGCTGTGTCAACCAACAGCAGCTCAAGCACAAAGTAGTGACAGGGTGTGCTCAGCCACCAGCTGAAACAGAACAGGCTGGCAGAGAAAAATCCACAGCTCTGCATGGGACTTGAACGATTTTCCTAAGGTGGCCGTGAGAAGAGAGGAGTGAAACACGGGGCACTGTACAGACAACAGAACAAGCAGAAAGTAGTGTCTGTGGAACCACGAAGGCCAGAGGATGATCTCCTGGTCCTACTACACCCAGGCTCCTTTAACTCCAAGCCGCATGCGTGTGCCTGTGTTTTAAACACCAGAGTCCAGTTCTGAACAAAAACAAAACAAAAACCTTTATCCACTGCCAACAGACTCTCCAGCTGAGAAAAGCAGATAATGCTAAACTAAACAGGTCTACTCTCGGCTGAGATTTTCTACCTCAAAGGAAGTAACAAGCTTTAGTGTTTTTTGTGTTTTTTGTTTTTTTTTTTAAATAAAGAAAGTCACCTGACTTATGCTAAAGCATAACCATGCCAAGTTTAAGGGACTACTTCAACCTAAAAGGCCTGCCCCTGCATCTCCTAGTTGGGTTTGGCTGGTGAGAGTAGCATTTGGAACAAGCTATTAAGATGAACTCTATTTATTGGGAATATGAACCACTGGTCTCTGCACACCACTGCAGGGATTCTCCATCTCTAAAACACACAGAACCAAGGCCCATCCTCTGTGCAGGCCTAATAGTTGTGAAGCAAATGAGATGGGGGAAAAAAAGTAACGCAGTTCCTTTCACGTGCAGGAGCAGACCTCGTGAAGCTCCCCATGCTCCTTTCCAAGAGGAAAGATACAGCTCTGGATGTCTTACCCCAGAATATTCATCGGCACAGGGAGCTAAACACCACTTAAAAAAGAAAAAAAATCAGTGTAGAATCTGGTTGGTTTACTAAGTTTTAAGTTGTGGGTTGGTTTGTTGCTTTGAGCTGCTTCCATTGCCCCTAAACAACATTTTAAAAGGCTGGATACTGAAGACAGAACTGCTCTGGGAAAGTTATCAAATCAGATCTTGAAGCATCAACCGCCAATTAAATAGTCCGTACATTTAAGAGTTATCTGGAGGGCAAAGGAAAAAAGCAAACCACCAACTGCAGCTGAAATAGCTTTGTCTGCGTTAGCAGGGATGGTCACAGTCACTCAAATTTCCTTCAAGTTCTGACCATTTTAAGTGGCTGTAGGAGCAAGTCAGAGCTTCAGAATTGTGGGGAAAATAGCACCTAGATGAAGGACACCGACTGTTTCAACACCGGAAACTTGAAACATGCATAAATATCAGGAAATTCAGCTGAAGCCTGCATCTCCCCAGATTAAATTTTAAGCAGATGGAAAATTAGCTAAGCAGGTATATTTGCAACAAGGTCAGGAATTTAATAGTGACCATACTCAGAAGAAGGTTGTAACGGTGACACAAACTGTAAGAAGTCAAGAGAGCTCCGAGTTAAACTGAACATACAGGAAACGCAGCGTCCCATTTGGTATGTATGTCTAGTTTTACTTTGATAACACCAAAAAAAATACACAAGGAGCACTGATGCAGGTTTTGTGTGAAGCTATCCAAGGATGGCATCCTACCGTCATGAGGCGAGCATTCAAACCTTGCTGGGCACAAACCCCAAAGCACCGATCTCCCTTCCCTCCTCGCAGAGCACAAGGAGGGCACACAACCCTTGTCCTGCTCGTGAAGGCTCGGCCTTCGCAGGTTTGGTTCCACTCACAGAGGAAAGCTGTGTTGGGAAACAAACGTAAATTCCCAGTTCACCTGGTTCATATTTCTATCAACACCAGTTCTCTGAGCACAGCAGGTCCTAAACTCACATTCAGCCTCGTGTTTCACACAGCCTGTGGCAGAGGGAACTGCACATGCAGTGCCACAGCTCCAGGTCTCAAGGTTCAGGCGTCAGGCTCTGCACTCCTCCACCACCGATAAGCATTTCAAGCAGCAAGAAATACACAGCTCCCATTCCAGCTAGAAGCAATTTGGTCTCCACAAAGCAAAGTTGCGCATGTGAGCAATACAGTCTGCATGTTTTATTCACTTAAAACCAGAAGAGCTTCCATTGCTGGCCAGAAACTCTTCGGCAGCTTCACGCTAAGCAAGTTCCCTGGGCACGGAAAGCCCAGCATCTGCATCAGCTTTGTGCCGGGTACAAAATGTAACTGCTGCACAACTGATTCAGTGGGTGGGGGAAAGAGAAGAAAAAACAAGAAAGAAAAAAGCTGCAACGATACTTCCAGTGTCATGCACATCCATTGGACAACACGCATCTGATACCGCTGCGGAGCCCAAGGTGTGCAGCCAGAGCCCTGCATTTTTTGACTCCTCTCGTTACTCAGGAAAGCTCTCTGCTCCAGCTGCAGCATTACTTAAGCTCTAGTCTTTAAATACCACCAGGCAAACTTTAATAGAGCATCTAACATATTTAACGTAGCAAAGGACTTCTCCCAAGGTAAAACAAAAGCTTAAACTCACGTAGAGCTGATGGGCCAGATTCTCAGCGAGAGTAAAGCAGGGCCTCAGCTAGCCCTACACAGACTTACCATAGCTGAGAATCCTAATGGGATTATCCAATATTACCAACATAATTACAGGGCTCTCGCTTACTGTCATTGCTGCAATAACTAGGCCATGACAAGACAGATTTAGATTTACAGGCTCCACCCTCTCCTGGTGCTTTTTAAATACGCAGAACATCAGTCGGGGCCAGGAGTGTCTACAGCAAATTGTGCGGAACGATACAACCAGAAACGTCACCCAGCGCACAACAGAAGCATGGCCTTCACCTCTCCTAATTTTAGGAAAGCAAGACTGGCTCGCTAGGGTTTGTTGGGATTTTGGGGGTGAACATTTATTAGCTATAACACTCACAAATGCAAACAGGCACAAAATATTTAAATTGCAGGTATTTTCACTGCACTGATGACACGAAAAGCTGAAGTGCCTCTCCCTCACTCCTCTGGGGTTTATTTTGATAGGCCTGACATAAAACTGTTTAACTTCATTTCTCCACGTTTGCAGGGCCATATCTCACAACAGGTCTTCAAGATCCATCCCTCTCCCAGGGATGATGCTCCCTCAGCTCCAGGCCCGCTCCCTGGAGAGGTCAAGAGAGGAACCTGTAGGTCAACAGGTAGCAGAGAAAGGAGGGAAAGAACAGGGGGGAGGGATTTATCTCTGCCATCAGACCCGAAATAATCAGTGGGCAAGATTCATCCCGTGCATTAACTACATTCCCTTTTAAAAAGTTCTAGTCCGAGGGCTGCAGTAGCTTCTCACACTACCCGTCCTCCAAGAACATGGTTCACAGCCTGGACACCTTAATTTAGGGGTATTAAATCTTACAGTATTTGCAATAACAATTTCATAACAAATAGCTCACTAAAGGCTACAGAACTGCATTAGCCTTCGAAACAGGAAGCACAATTAGATATTCACGTGGGTAGATTTGCTAGGCGTGTGCTCTGCTTTACAGTACTGTGCATCCACTTGATTCCTCCCTGACAGGCAGACTTGGAAATTCAAAGCTGATGGAGCGGTGTTTTATTACCATGCAGCAAGGTACACTGCCTCCAAGTAGATTCCTTTGCAAGACAGATTCAGCCCCCTCTATTGCGGCAATTTTAGCTAGTGAACCTCCGCTGTAAGACCTAAAATAAATAAAAATTAACGGGTCATGAATAACAGCAAAAAAAAACAAAACAAAAAAAAAAAACACACATTTGTTATCAGTCAGCTCTCTAAAAGCACGTTTCGGTTGCTATTATTCCAAGCAGCTGCTAATACCATCCGAGACCTCGTTCACCTCCAAGTGAAATTAGCAATGGCATAAACATGCTGCGGAGCGTGACTTTTTGAGTGAGCATGACTGGAACTGCAAAACCAGCAAGAGACTGCTGCAACTGCATGCAGCTGAAAAACTTCACGGGAAGAGGCAGGGGAGCGGAGAATCACATCGATGGGAGAGAAAAACCACCACTAGTGGAGCAGAGAGCAGGTATGTAGTTGGAGAGGAAGGAGAAAGCAGGACTGGCCAAGGCAGGGACTTTTTTTAAACTTGCTTGCAGGGGCCAACCAGATTGGGCTTACTGGAGCCCTTAAGTACTATGGAAACAGCAAACGCCATTTGAGAAGCAATTATGCAAGGATCCAAAAAGAGCTCCTGGTAACAGACAAGTTAGACATTTAGGAATTTTGATTACTATGGCAGCACCCAGGCATCTCTACTGAGCAAAGCAGCATTAAAGACAAGAGAAACCCTAACACATACATTCTAGGAAATGCTCAAGCTTACAGCCTACGTGATACTATGAGGCCTCCACAACAGCACACACAGGTTTGTTTTAAACAAGTTTCTTCTGCTTAAACCCAGGAATCCAGACTTCAACCTTTTTTGGTCTCCAGTATGACTACAGGTATACTGACGAGCCACAGAAGTGCCACCTCACTGAGTAACACAAAAACACTAGTTAGGGACGACATAATATTCCTCTAGAAGAGGATATGCCAATCAAGCCCAGAAGACAGCAATGAACTTTTCAACTCCTCAGTACATGCCAAGGATGGAGAGAGGTATCTGCTATCACACCAGGCAGCTCTCAGGGAATTCAAACAGTCAGGAGCACAGCAAGAGGGAAAAAAAAACATTTAAAAACCATCCCTACATGGAGCAAGGCTTTGAGTTTTTCCACGTATACATAGATGAGGAAGGAAAGATATGAACAGGCATATGCCTGGCTCTTCATTTGTCAGATGTCCAGAATAGGAAAGGGTTTGCAGGGGTCCAAAACTGCAGTCTTGTGACTGTTACTCATAAGTCCCATAATATTAGGGATTGAATTCATCAGCTCAAATAAAATTATATAACTGCTTAAGAAACCCAACTTACGTATTATATACTGACATATACATTTCTAGCCTGCTCAGTGACAAAAAAAGGCTTCAAAGGTACAAAGTAAGTGCTTCTTATAAGTTTAAAAACAAAAGCAAAAGGTAGAAAACCACCATCTGTCCCAGTCCAAAAATAGCATCATTTTAATTTAAAAAAAAAAAAAAAATCCAATACATGTTAAATCCTGTCACATGTTCTGTTGAATGCTATGTGAGCAAGGTTGAGTTTGTGCACTTCGTGTGGTCTCTGAATAACAACAGATCATTAGAAGATACTGTGCATTAATTATCATGTCATGATCTGCTATAAGATTACTGCTGCTTGCACCTAGCAATGCTGCTTTCTGAATATGACTCCTAAAAGGTGGCACGTGAGCATCTTGCAGTACCGAACACAAATACTGAGCCTCCACAGGCATAGGCAAGGTCAGCCAGGCACCTCCCAGGAGCACGGACGGTCTTGGTTCTGTGTTTGCAGTATGTGACACCGGGCCCTAGACTGTGATAGAAGTTCCTCAGTACTGTGGTGACATGAATATTAACGACACTGTGGTTAAAGCACCAGACAAGGAGTTACGTTTGCATTTAATACAAGGCTTTGTCACTGCTTGCCTATGTAGCCCTTATCAAATCAATACGTCTTCACGGGCTTCAGTTTCTCATTTGTAAAATAATTTGATAAGCCTTTCTTCCATCATCTGTCTACTTTGCAAAGAGGGGAATGGGAACAACCACACACAGAACCACAGGCTGAATGACTCCTAGTACACGGGGGCCTTTACATTCCCTGAAGAGCAGAGACAGCACAACAGTTCAAACTACAGCTGGTTAACCGTTAACTGGTAACTACAGGTACCTTGAAGGAGGCTGTAGCGAGGTGGGGATTGGTCTTTTCTCCCAAGCAACAGGACAAGAGGAAATGAGCTGAAGTTGCGCCAGTGGAGGTTTAGGTTGGATATTAGGAAAAACTTCTTCACTGAAAGGGTTGTGAGGCATTGGAACAGGCTGCCCAGGGAAGTGGTTGAGTCATCATCCCTGGAGGTCTTCAAAAGACGTTTAGATGTAGAGCTTAGGGACAGGGTTTAGTGGAGGGCTTGGTAGCGTTAGGTCATAGTTTGGACTGGATGATCTTGGAGGTCTTTTCCAACCTAAATGATTCTATGGTAATCAGGTAGAGAAATTGAAAGGTACTCATGTCTTAATCATCTACCTACATCTCCTACATTAACAGCACCAGGTAAAGAACAAAAGAAAGGCTCCGACTTTCAGGAAAATGCACTCAAGGCACCCCAGTACCAAGTCTGACCCAAGTCTGCACTGTCCCTCCTTTATCCTCTGCTATCCCACACTCCACACACCAGTGCTCTCTGATGCATTTTTTATTCCCTTACAAGCACAACCAATGAAGAAAGCAGGCTCCCACCAGCTGACAACTGGGGCTGGCTTCTTGTGTCATCTTACATGCGTCTGACTTCACTTACTTGTAAAAGGGCTGTCATGAATATGCAGCCACCAGTGAGCGTGGGTCAGAACACTCAACTGTGCAAGAGCAGCTTGCTGAAATTCCTGGGGAGTATCCAGCGCACATCAGCTGCTGTCTGCATCACCTGCTCCCCAGTACAGTCATAAGCATCCTGCTGACACTACCTGCAAGGTAGAACTAAGGTACACAGGCATCAGATGAGTTTGGCAGGCACCTCTCAAGTGTAAGTTGCCTAATGGGACAAAGCAACAGGGATCCTACAAAGAAAGAATCTTTCTATCCCAGCCACTGAGCCATCCTATCTCTGCCCTTACCCGAAATCTCTCCCAAAGACATCTCACTGCCTCTTCCCTCCAGCCTACAAGCTCCTGCCTGTTTGTGCTGAATCCCAGAGCACTGGTTGTTATTTACTCTCTGCACACCACATCTATGCCTGCCTAATGAGAGGTGCTACAATATCCAGCTGAAAAAGAAAGGCAGGTGTGTCAGTGTGCAAGTGTATGCACACACATACGCTTTCACAGATCCTCCTCCTAAATTCTTAGAAGAAAATATCCTTTTAACTTAACTGTGTGAAAGATACAGTGACTTACACATGCCCTGGTATTAGATACTTCTTGCCAGAGATCACGAAGAGAGTCATCGGACCACAGCCCAAGGGTCAACAGCAGCCACAAACGCCTTCACGTGAACACACTGCAGTCGTGATGTAGGGATTCCCTATCGATCCACCCCACTCCTACAAAGCAGCAACCAAACACTGTATAAGGTCGTTATTTCTGAAGCAATTAATCCTTCAGTGGCTCAGGACAAGTAACTAAAGCATCACTGACTTCGCAGTTAGGTCACAGAGAAGGCACATAAAGCAATAGGTCTGTATCTTCACGCTCTTCGCACAAGCCCTCGTTACTTCTGTTCACTTCAAGTATTTCAAAACACTTTGAAAGTCTGAGTTTGATATCACTCTCATTCCCACATCCAAACAGCTTCCATGTGCGAGACAGGATGACAGTAAAGCCCCAGAAACATCACAACAACCCGGAGGTTCATCTTGCTTGTCGTGACGCTTCGAACAGCAACTGAGTCTCAGGGAGAGCCTGCACGAAGCATGCCACGTCACGCCTCTTATGGAGCATTCCGCACCTCTTTAAGGGACAAGCTTTGACTTTATTTTACTGCCATCATTTGAGTTGTGCAGCAAAAGCACACGTCAACCTTGCAAGCATCACTTATCCTACAGAAGTAAAGTAGACAAGCTAAAATTTCAGTCTGAATAACAGCCATGCATTTATATAGTAAAATACATGGTCTTGTGAAGCTATCACACTCTCCAGAACAGCGTGCCAGATTGCCTATTTAAATGCACACAGGCAGATTTTGAGGTCTCCTCCTTTTTGCAGCCCCATGAAGACCAAATAGGAATTAAAAGCTCAGCTCTGGGGTGGATATATATGCAAAGTCTCTGCTCGGGAAACTCAGCTGCTGATGGCTTTTTTTTTTTTTTTAAATCTATGAGATCACCCATCACTGGTACGTAATTTGTTTCTGCAAAATCATGAAGCAAACCAGATGCTACAAGCCTCTTGTTCCAAAAAAGTCTTTAATCCAATCCTGTGACACATGGCCTGGGGTCCTGATGTCAGCATGGGTTCTGCCACAGAGCAAGCGTAAATTTATGCCCAAATCACACGTGTGCCAAGAGCACGTCCATTTAAAACACACAGAGGCAGCACTTGAGAAAAAACACTGACTACAATTAAAGCACTCAATCTGGAAGGCCTGAGATCAGTTCCTGACTTGGCCACACATACTCTGCATTGCTTCACCTTCATATCTCGGCATAAAACTTCCCAGCAGCCCTGAAAGGAATGGAAGGACATTTTTGTAGATTGTGCCAGGGCTCAGACACTCTAGCAACAGGGCAGCAAGAGATCCTAACATTAGAGGAGCTGCAGCAGCTCTCCTCTGCTTTCATTCTACTGCATTATACTGTAGACAGCTAACAATAACCTTCACTTCACCAAGCAGCAATTCCTGTACCTCCCACAAGAGGAAAAAAGGAAAGTTCCCATAATGATAGCAATCCACAAATGAGAGAAATACCTCGCAACTGTGTTGCACATAAGCCTTTCCATGTCTTTTCCTTGTGCTTATAAAATCGCTGTCAGCATTGTTCCTACTACCGAAAAAGTACAGCAGAGCGGATCTGATTTAACATGTTTTTGCCACAAAGACACCCCTTCCTTACCCCCATCCAAGAATGAAGGCATCCTTTCCTGCGAAACTTGTTTATTCAGTTACCTCTCCTTGTCAAAAGAGAATTCCTCTGTAAACCCAGCTTGCTCATGGCATGTTTCTCCTCAGAGACTTCCTGTCTCCTTCCACATGGCAAACATGAGTAAACACTTACTTGGTCTGTGCTAAGTCAAAGCGGTTGTGACTTTCCAGCAGACCAGCAGCAAGCGCTGCTGCTGGCAAGCTGCTGTTCCAATGGGTACAGTTTTTCCAATTCCCCATTTTCACTGAAAAAAAAATCACCTTCAAAGGAAGCAGCTTGCAGTCTTAATGCAAGTGTGCAGCACCTCATCAGTTCCGCCCCCCTATTAGCTATGATTAATGCAGGTGTGCAAGCTTGGAAGGCAGCAAGTGCTAAACCCAAACTGGATTCTAGCTTGTCTTCAGCACATTTATAACCTAACACCTGCTCTCTTCAACTACTGACAGCTCCGGGACAAAGGGGAGAAGGCCCAAGACACAAAAACATTATGGGAGTACCTGTTCTTCTTGGATCCAAAATGTCATTGCTGGGGTTGCAACCAGAGGTTAGCAGCCTGTTCATATTCAGCTACTAGAACTCTTCTGCGAGATACGAGTTGGATAATTTAAGCCTGTATTTTTCCCCACCAAAATCCCAAATCTAAGCTTTCTTATACTTAAATTGACAACCTCATAAGGCTGTTGCAGGACTCCTTCAATTAGAAACTGTTGTGTTTTTCCATGGAAGACTTTCCTGGGAAGAAGATTGAAGGAAACTTGCCCTCCCATAACTGTGCTGGGCTAACACAGCCAGTATACATGCTTTTAGCTAACAGAGCTGATATCTAAGACACCAGCCGTCCCTGTGTACAATCCCAGACCCTTTCACCGATGCGTTGTGTAAAGCCTACAAGTGAGCACAGATAATACAAGTTTCTGGGATGTACAACTTCTTGCACAGTTAAATCCACTCACACTTTCCTTTTCTTCCCGATTATAGCTAAGGACATGACACACACTCTGCCCCAGCAAAAGCTGGGCTGATAAAAGCACCAAAACACTTGGGATACCTCGACATTTACCCAGTAACTCGCTTTGGATTCTTCATCAGTTTGCCTGGCTTGTACACTCAAAAAAACAGATTACCAAAAGACAGAAGAGCCAATACCCTACCTACCAGTGCAGAGCACAGCATACATGCCCTGCTTCACAAGGAACACAGTAAGAGCCGGGGGGGGGAATCACATGCCCTATTCCAAGAGGAGAAATAGTTAATTCCTAACCCAAATGTCAGTGGTCAGCTGGTTAGTAGCTGGTACTTGACAGAAAACAGAAGGCAATAACTGACAAAATACACTTCACAAGTGATGCCTTGAATCCAGCCACACTGGAATTGGCTTGAGGATCACATAAATCTGCAAGATTTGTCTTGGATGGAGTTTGTTTGAAATTCAAAGTTATTTCAGAAGAAGCTCAAATGTAATTTTAAAGGACGATAGCGACTTCACGTCATGATGCTGCACACCACAAGAAGTCCAAAGTAAGGCAGCCAGCAGCCAGAAGTCCTCCGCAGCTAGCCCAAGCACACAATATAAGCAGCTCAGTGGGTCACCTTCCAACACGAGACAGCTCGTGCATTCACAGCCCTTACCAAGCTCTTCATACACGCTTTGGTCTCCAGATCTGCTAAAAAAGCCACATTGAAACCTTTGCCATTTCTTCAAAAGAGTAAAAATATAGTTGACAAATTTATTTTGTGTTGGTTTATATCCACTAATGAATGCTTTGAAATATACATTAGCTAGCAGCACTCACATGTAACTGGAAAAATTTTAGTGAAATATCTGACAGTTATTAAACCTGATTCCCCCATTTTAAGGGAAAAAGACTACAAGTAGCACCTTCACAAAATAATACTAATTGGAAAAGTGACTTCTCACAGACCTAAAGAAATGCAGCCTGTATGTTCTGCTCCAAGTAGGCCAAGACAAACATGATCCTAGCTGGACATGCAACCGTCAATGCTTACATACCTTGGATCAATTCAGCACTGCCACAATCTTGCAGGTATGCAGAGCAATGCAAAACATAGCTCCCCAAACAGGATACTCAGTCAATCCCCACTCTGTTTGTTTTAGCTCAGAGAAGCTAGTTTTTTTTTTTTTTTTTTCCTCCAACCACACAGGCAGAAACAAAAAGCAGCATCCGATGTGATCACACTGCTTGGGATTCTTTTCATAAACAGAACAGTAAGATAGTAGCCTGACTCACCCACACACTCAAACGCCTCCTGGGCATTCACCTCACGGCTGGGTGAAACACACGTCACATTAAAATCAGTAACAACCCCTTCAACTCTTCTGGAGCACCATGCTTATGTCGCCTGTCAACTTTAACCATGGCCTTGCAGAACTCCAAGGCCAGCAGCACTGACCTCCCACAGTAGTTAATCCCCATGAAAACTGAGAATTTTTCCAAGAGATTATCCATACTATTATATGGATTAGAGGGAAATGACTACAGAGACTCAACCAAGAATCACCTACTGCAATACCCTGCAAGAGAAATGATTTTTATATGTATATATTGTATTATAACACCACAGACAACGAGTTCCTTGTATATTATTCCTATCCAATTCCTTCCAGAAAGGTCCTTGATTTGTTCCTCCTCACCCAGAAACGCAAGCATCCAGACACAACTATTTTTAAGGGGGTGGGGTGGGTGTACCTAACTGCACTGGATATTTTGGGGGATCTACGCAAGAGACTAAGAACACATGGAGACATCTGTCATCTGGCACACATCGCAGCGCCTGCATTAAGGACTCCCATCCCAGGCCCGGGAGCTGAGGGTTGCTCAGCACAATTGAGGGTGACCACTCACAGCTTTCATAGATCAAGGTAAATCCCAACACTTTAATTCCAAAAGTTCTGGTTCAGCCAGTTCCTCAGGCTTGTGACTTGGTTTCCCCCATACCATCCATCATTATTTCGTAGACTCCTTCTTTTAAGCCACTTCTACATCTCATTTACTCTCTGTACTTCACATGCTGCACCAAAACATGGGCCGCTCCTCTCCCTTCTGAAGCAACGGGGATGAGATGTGTCCTTCACAGACAGGATACTCCTCTGAAGTGCTTCCCAGGGGACTTTTCCTTTTAGCAGAAATAGCCAAGACTTCACAAGTTGCCTTTTTAAGACTGCTGACCTACCAGAATTCACTGCACATACAAAACAGTTTTCCAGCCAAGGATTTAGGCCTCAGTAGTGCAGGGGCTGGGCTGCCAGAGAGCTCCCCAGATCTCCAGCTGAGTCAGTGAAAATTGTTTTTTTTCCACCAGCACTTGGGGAACACAGACAAATATATGAAAAGGCCAGAGGTACGCAAAGCTGCAGCACTTAAGACCCACATTTGCTCCCAAGATGACCTATAAAGGAAACAGAATTCGCTCCTCCATTTCCCTCAAAAGGAGGCAACCTGCAAACCTACAAGCCACCTTGCTCTTGTCTCCTTGGAGACTTCACTCACCACTCAGAGGGATTTTGGACTGCCTGTACCAGGAGCCTCACTGTGAGAAAAATAACTGTTTAGCACATTTCACAAAAAGTCCTTTGCCTTATAGCATGGTCAGGAAAGGAGAGCCTAACGCCCATTTTACAGACCCGCTGCACCCCGTTCAGCGTGCACAAGCGGATCTAGCCGCTGTAGCCCACGCTAGGCCACGCTCCATCCCAGAGGCCAGCCAGGGACCCAGGAGTCCCAGGGAAAAGCCCTCACAGGTACGGAGGGCAGGTACGTCTCCTCGGCAGCCCTTTGCCCACACTATTTGTGCTACCTCCCGACACCTCTGCTGGCTGTGGCTTGGGCGTGCCAGGCAGGACAGAGCCCAGTGACACACAGGCGCACCTCCTGGTGCCGTCAGCGCCAGGGCAGAACCTGCCAACAGATTATTCATCAGCAAAAAAAAAAAAAAAACAAAGTCTCTGCTTTCCCATGTTACCAGGATGAGGCCAGACTGCATAAAGAAAAAAAAGACTGACAGCTTCTCAGGTTTAGCTTGTCTAGCTCCTAAGCTCCTAGGGCCAAAAGGGCCTTAGAAGTATCAGCCAAGGCAAATCCATATTGCAAATTTCAAGTCAGGAAAAGAAAAATCACTATAGTTATTCGCTGAAGGGCTGGTTTTGGTGCTCCTCTCAGTTCAGCATGCACTAGAACCTATCTGAAAGATGGTTACAGATCTGTTTTCTTTTACACTGAGGTGACTTTCCACAAACCTGAACACATACAGCGTACACAGAGTTCCTTTTCCATTTTAGGGTTCTTTCTGTAAAAGCCAACGCAGGTCCTCCCACTCAGCTCTCACAGAGCAGCTACCCTCTCCTTCACAATTACAAGATCAAAACAAAACACTGTTTTTGACTGAAACTGCAAAGGATGCTGTGCAAGAGATGGACCAGAACCAGGTCTAAGAAGGCCAACATTTTTCTGAAGGTCGAGACTAAGGTTACCAGCCAGAGACATTAATAGGATTCCCTATGGTCCAAACAAATTAAACGTAAAATGACAGTTAAGGCACCAGTGCTGGTTACAAATAAACAAATAATAACAATAATACCACCAGCTTGCTGCACTGCAAGGACTGTACATGTAAAGAGTTTTATAATCCATACTGTTCATTCTTAGTTCTGTGATTGTTCTATTTTGGAAAAAAAAAAACGCAGTTGGGATTACCATTTCCCCCACAGAAACCCCACACAAACAGCAATCCCCCATGCCAGATCACAGCTAGCTCTACTCAACCTATATGCTTGACAAATGTATACAAGGAATTTACTCCAAGTGTTTTCTTCCTCTCTGCTTAAGATAGGAAAGGAGGGACTTGGTTGAAGAAAGTTAGAGGGAAGACCACCGCTTTATTTATAGTACCTTGGTCTCCACCAAAAGACGACTTAAAAAAAAAAAAACAAAAAAAAAAAAACAGCTTTACCAGCTCCAAGGTAGGAAACCATTAACTCCTGAAATCCCTGCAATTCCTAAAACATTAATAAATAAATAAATAAATAAATAATAAACCAAATCCAGCAAAACCAACACAGGGCTTATGGATGGGAAGACCCGAAACGCCAGCTGCAGATGCCACCGGCCCGCACGTCCGTCAAGGACAATGACATATGAGGGGAGACGGGGACAGAGAGGGGAGTGCACGGGAAAGGCCGAAGCCTTCCCAGCTTCGCGAGGCGGAGGGGGAGGGCTGAGAAGCGACGGCGGCGCGCTCTGCAGAGGGCACCGGGCTCCTACCTTCCGCCAGCACCTCGTCCACCGTCACCTGGTGGCGGCCGATGCTGAACACCCTGCCGATGTAGCCGCTGCCCGGGCCTCCGCTGCCGCCTCCGCCTCCGCTGGTGCCCGACCCGGGGCCAGAGCCACCCTGCTCCCGCCGCGAGTCGAAAAACTTCTTCATTGCTCAGCGGGCAGCAGCCGCCTGGTTGCGGGGGCGATGCTTTTCGGAAGGTCCCGCGCCCCCTCCTTTTCGCTCCCGGTGCCCGGCCGAGGGGCTCCGAGGACCGGTTCGCCTTGCGGGGCCGAGGCGCGCTGTCCTCCGGGGGAGTCACACCTGCAAAACCAAGGCGGGGGGGGACGGGACACACAGCGGTTATCCCCGCGGCACAGCCCGGAGCCCCGCGGCCCCTCTCGGGGGTGCCCTGAGCAGGCCCCGGCTGACAGGGCCCCCCCGGGCGGTACCTGTGTGCGGGCGGGGGGTGCCTCCATGCACCCCGCAGCGCCGGCCGGCCGGCCGGCCTGCCTG
>VXAA01000320.1:1716-15833 GCA_013399115.1 Anseranas semipalmata | reverse complement strand
GGAGGACTACAACTCCCGGCAGGCAGGGCGGCTCCGCCAGGGCCAGGGGAGAGAAGGGGGCGCGGGTTGAAGTTTGGTGTGGCCGTGAGGGGCCTGCGGGGGAGACCCCGGCGCGGAGGCTGCTCCTCAGCGGGGAGGGCTCCGAGGGAGGCCGAGGGACAGCGGAGGGTGCCTGGGGGGAAGCGCAGAAATCCTGTCATCTGCGCCTGGCGCCGGCTATTTACATTTATTTTCGAAATACTGTTCTTAAACTTGACGTTAAGATGTCAGAATAACAAAAGCTCGCTGCTGACACATCTCGTGCTTCTCCTGAAGCACAAGGCTGGGCTTCAGGCAGGCCCTGCTAGCACCTAATTGCAGAACCTCAAATATAATGAGGCCCAGCTCCTCCAGGGGCTGCTTTGTGGGTGCTTGGTTCCCTGCAGGACACAGCGTGCAAAACACCCTCTGTGCACCCAAAACTTGCTGGCTTTAGCTGATCAACATGTGCACACATGGGCTTTAGGACTCAGCCTCAAATTTAGTATTAAATTACACCTTTCTCCTCCTTCCTGCTGTAGTACCTTGTCCAGTTTGCAGGCTTGCAGCAAGATGTTCATAAGCAGCAAAGTGGCTTATCTGAAGACCCCTAACTCTTGAGTAAGCCTTCAGAGAATGGTGCGTTTAGCTTTAATCTTGTGAAACTTCCTCTAAGTGCACTTTGGGTTCTTTTTCTTAGAAATCAGGAGAGATGTAGGTTTTCCAGCCTATAGCATCTGCAGCAGCCATCTCCTCTGCTTTCCACATGTGCTAACTAGGAAGGCCAGAGCTGGGATTTCAAACACCCAAGGGAAATATTAAAATGGTAAAAATGGTTTTTCCCAGCCTGCAACATGGAATACAAAAACCTGAGGAACAAGTGGCTGCAAGAGGAATGTTTCTGTCAAAGCAAGGCTCTCATACCTCCCTTCTGACTGGGGCAGAAGGTGTGGGACAGAAGAGGAAACCAGAATGCATTTGCATTTTCCTAATGGCTCTTATTTCCTGTATTATGGTAATAACTACAGCCATCCTGCTGACAAGCTCCTGTCCCAAGGGGATAGGCTAGGCAGGCGCTGGTTATTGTGGGATGACAAGAATATTTACTCTGTATTTTATTTTATTTTATTTTATTTTTTTAAAAAGAGAACTTAATGAAAACAACTGCATAAGTGAAAGACCCTGGAGAATACTTTGGGAAGCAATATGCATGCAAGAATAATTACAGGCTTTGCATAGTCCTTTTTCTTTTCCCTGCATCGCTACCTTGCGTGAATGAGCCGGCTTTTGGGCACAAGCTTCCAGCAGCTCCAACAAGAGTGGATCAGCATGTTGTAAATAGACCAAATTGTTTTCCCCACAATGTCTGAAGACTTTTTAAGATGCATATGATTGTTCAAGTGGCTCTCAGAATAAGCAAGGAAAATTGCTGGTGATAGTATTTAGCATGTTTGATGCACAGATTTAAAAGTGCATCACTCTACAGTTGCTTTTCTGCTGAGCCACTGTGCCTCTTCATTAAGGTTAACTCTACACCTCTCCCATCATCTTTATTTTCAGTTGTTCTTGTATGTAATGCTCTACAACCTGACCCTGCAACCTCAAAGGCTTCCTCGACTACTGTCATTCACCCATAGTTTGTAGGGTGCTGTGGAGTGCCTCCTATCTATACTGTCTATACATGATTCCAAAGACACTCTGAGCCCACATGGTTGGAACTGCAATCATTTCAGCCAGTCATCTAACACAAGTATGAAAGTAGTCCTTTTTTTATTTAACAGGTTTTAATCTTCATTAAACTTTGTTCAGCTGTGGTTTGGGGCTATATGATGAGTTGCCAGTGGTCAATACAGAAAATTCACTTGCCCTTCTCTTCAGATGAAATGTGTTGTTGTTTTTTTTAATTACTCTAACCTGTGAAACATCCCCAAACATGTATTAAGATTGAAGTAAAATACCCAATGCAAAAAGAGCGCTATAATTAGTGATTTCTGGGGACTCTGCAGAACTGAACAATTTCCCCCCAAAAATGGGCATTTCTGTAGAGCAGAGGGAAATGAGTCATTTCAAGATAAAACCTACTGCCATGCAGAAAGCCTGCAGATGTACTGCTGAACATCCTAACTAGGCACTGAGAACAACTTTTTTTTTTTTTTAACTGCACTTGAGAGTGCTGAGGTATAATGCAGAAGAGTCAGACCCACATGCATCTATGGGGTCCTGATGTTCTTCCTACTGGCACACAAACTCTTACTGACCATTTTGGGGAGAAAAAGCACAGCAGAAGGCAATCCTCAGTTGCAGATGCTGATGACATTCTTTACTCCAGAAATCACGAGGCTCAGCTGCACTGCTGCAATCCCAGTGACCTTCATAGGGATCAGACAGAACTGTGCTTGAATGAATGCTTTAAGTTAAAAGCTAATCACTGATTGCCAGTAGAGATGTGGTCTAGCACTTCTCCTGTGTAAGCCTGGAGCAACTCCAGTATGCTCCTAGATTTGCTCTACTGCACAAAACAATCTCAGTCTAATACTGTCAGTCCTAAGACCAAAATTTAGCTAAAATCCCATGACATTGGTTTTAAAATATTTGAGTCTTGATGATGTGGTCAGCAGAGCTGCCTGCATATTCTCTCTCTGATCCCTGGTTCCCTTATACTGCTAACAAAACGCATTCAAATCCCCAGGAAGAAGCGCATTAATACTGCTACATCCTTTCTGATCAAACTTTCCAGACAGCTCAGCATTTTCTAAATAAAAACATAGGTTTGGAAATGTTTCATATGAGTAACCTGAAAGCTAGGGAACACTGACCTCTTCTGGATATTTCTAGAAATGGCAACAAGGCACAAAACCATGCTCAGCCTTATGTGCTTGTTTACATACAACAATCCCCACCGCAGTTCTAAACCTCACTGAAATCTTTGTTATTCTGCTTTACAGCAGTGGCATATGGCAAAAATCCAACAAGTAGCAATTTACAGAAGGTAATGAATTTTAATAGTTCCCCTTTCTTCTTCCCTTAACACTTAGGTTCCGGAGTTCTCCTATGTTATGTGCCCATGCAATACCTCCAGGTGGTAATTTTGCCATGTACAGCAAAGCTCACAGCAACAGGCCTTTGGCAACCTGAGGTCTACATGAAGAGAGGCCGAAAGAAGAGAGTTACAAGGTAATGGTCATTTTTTTCTTCTAGTCGGGGCGTAATAACTAAATTTTCCTATACTATGATTTTATCTTCATAGGGATGTTCCCTTAACCTCACATATTTACTACAAAACCTTTCTGTTGAGATTCCCACCAGTTAAAAAGTATTAGAGCCACTCTTCTATCAGTCTCTTTCTGTCTTTTTGTCTGCATTTTCTGGAATCCAAGGATTTCCTTTAGCAGCCCACAAACACTGCCAGGATGACCAAGCATTAACTATCATTTTTATTTACCATCCCCAAGAAAACATCAACTCTCAAGCATCATCTAGGTAGTTAGTTGGCTAGGTTCAGAGTTCTCTAGAAGAGCAAAAAAAGTACAGAAGGAAGACTTTGGAGGTTACATCTATGTTTTACCTGTTTGAGAATTGTTTTTTTCTTATATGCTCCTGTTTACTCTTGCAACATATATTCACTAAGGTTAGCAATGGTTATACTTCCTGCAACAAAACACCAACATCTTCCACCACTGCTAATGGCACTGATGGCCTATACATAGTAGAAACACGTGGAAATAATTGAACTAATTGAAATCTCAAGACTCATGCATCTTTGGTGCAGTCTGGATTGATACTGCTTACGTCAATCAATACAATTGACCATCAGGTCAAAAAAAGAGCTGTGTTTCTCAAGGAGTATGACTTTGTGCTACAAATATATGCTATTGATTAAAGCAGGTATAATTACATCAAGACAAAGTTGCAGATTAAGCTCTTGCTGAAAAGGGATTTACCAGCTGTGTTTCAAGTGTCAGGGTCCTGAGTGTCTTCAGGCCTTCATTGCCCCAGCTAGTCTCAGCTGGGCCTCTACCCAGCACCCTTTAGCTCGTCAGCCATGACCTCCATTTCAGCACAGGCCCAGGAAGCTTGCTCCTTTGAGGTGCTTGTGGGTAGTCCTGGCTCTGGGTCTCTCTTTTGACTTTGCAGGGTAAGCTTTGGGCTCGTGCTCTAAGTGGGGCTGTCTCTTGGGGTGTCTGACTAAGCTTCCTAGGTAAGTTGTGGACTTGCTTCACTGCTTTGCCTGATGATCACTGAGTGCTTGGTGAAGCTGGTTGCTGCCCTTGTTGTTTAGGTGCTGTAGGACTGGGTCCTTTTGCGTGCTTACCTGCAGTGCTCCCATCATCCTTTGTTCCTAGTTTGTTTTCTCTTGCGGAGCAGCCCTACTCTGGTTGCTGTAAAGCACCAGATACCTCATTTTTCTCCACTGTAAGTACTGCATCAGCCAGTGAGTTTCTGTCTTCATTCCCTGAAGGACAGAATCAATGTGCGTTTTAGAAGTCCCCCTTAGCTGGGCAGTCATAGTTCTGTTTCCTTTCCCTGGAGCTGGGGTATAGCCAAATTACAGAGCAGCTAAGTAAGATAAAGCTTCATAGAGGCAGATATTAATTAAGTAGAAAAAAATGAAAGCTACTTATTTCCGCTTCAGAACTGTACATATGCTAATTGAAGTAAACATTCATTAAATCCATTAGATGAGATATAGGTTTGATAATGCATTTAAGGCTGCTGGAAGCAGTGGTGTAGCATTTTATAGCCTGGAGCTCTGGGGACCTTTCTGGAGGTTGTCCCACAAATAATATACAACTTCCCACTGGCATTAGGAGTTTCCCTGACTGAATGTCTCTCCATGGAGCTGGGAAAGGTCTTAAGGCCTGGAGCTTAAATGATATCAATTAGTCTTGACAGCGGTCATTTATTCAAGGCAAAATAATTGTATTTGTACCAACCGCAATGTGGGTACAATTACATTGGTCTAGCCTATCTCCTGTCCTTAATGAAACTAGGCTGTATCACAACAAGGTGTTTAATTTTGACTGAACTGTGTCCACACAAGGTGATGCCTTCCCAGCAAGTAATGGGAATGGCTTATCAAAGCCAGGCAGCCCTAGATGATGTGAAGACTCTTGCATGTCTTCTGTCACAGCCTGTGCCTTCAACTGTACTGGGGATGTAGACCCGTTTTCCCCAGTCCAGCTGGAATGGTGGAAGGTGAGAAAACAGGAGCAGCTAGGATCAAGGGCAAGTGAGTGCTTGTGTGACCGCAAGGGGCTCTTTTGAAGGTTAAAGCGTCAGCCCACGAAGGCCTCATCATCTTCACAACCCCACTGTAGAGGTGCTTGCTGACTGCAGTCCACTGCTGGATAGCATTCATTAACACAGGCAGCTGACAAAGCTGTCAGACAAGCAATGGCCCAGGCCTATTTTCCTTCCCGGTTGTTTATAGCTTCAGTTAATAAAAGAGAAGAGTAGACTGGGATCACGGCCAAGTGCAGCCTTAAGTTTCTCTGTAAGAGAGTGGCAGAGTGTGGGGGTATTTCCTGGGTGGTATCAACACAGCAGATGCTGCGAGACAGCAACACCGAAAGCACTGAGCACTGTAACACCTGAGGCACTGTTATGGTTGCCACTGCTGTGCATTGTGATAGCATTTGGGATCCCCTCTTCTGGGCCTGGGCCTTGTGGGCCTGCCTGCAGAGTCCTCAAACCACCCTGTCTGAAAAAGTTCGTAACTGAAGCACACTTAAAATAAGAAGTTAGATTCCTGGATTTTTCATACAGCTGCCCATTCATGTCTTCCATTGTATTTTATTTTCTAAGGCATGTAGATCACCATGTCTAAGTGGTCTCTTGTTTTAAATGCACTTTAGGTTAGAGGGATTCTCTCAAGTCAGTTCTGGTCCCTCTTGGTTGTATGTGACATGTATGTTTATGTATTCAAACAAGATCAATCCAGAGAGTTCGACTTGCCTAGCAGTACTGGTATGCTGTGCTCAGGCTTTTGTAAAGCCCTGTCTGAATTTCCAAGAGGTCCATTGCTGCACATTCCCTTGGTAATACTGACCATGTAAAAACAGTGTTTCTAATGGTAATGGTAAGTCATAAAGAGCTAAGAATACTTTCATTTCTTGTATTAGAGTATTTCAGTCTTCTCACCTCAAATAAACAAATATACCTATTTCTGGGAGTGAGTTTGTCACCTTCCTTCCTCTCTTTGTGTTTAAAGGGCTTTGCTCAAATAATAGAACAAAAGCTTCAGGCTGGCTCTTCCTAGGGTCTTCCCCAAAACATCACTGTTTCTACACTGAGGTTACCTCTGCTTTGTGCAAGTGGACATTTCATCTTACACAGTGCTGACCTGGAGATAAGGACATCCTTGCTCCAAGTGTCCAAAGTACCCCTGCATTTCTGCCGTGAGTCCTACATCTGCAGTTAGCATTACGGTTAAGCTTATATTAATATGCAGAATGTAAGAAGTCTTTAACCTGCTACAAGCACATGGAAATCAGTGCTTTAGAAAATCAAACCTTGGTTTTCAGCCTCCACCCTAACCTCTGCTACCTGCTGCTGTGGAGCAGGTACCCCATTTTCAGGGGCTGCTGATTGCAAACTGCTGGTGCTCACATATAAAAATGAGCATTCCCATATCAACTTCTCTGAAAACACCTGCATAATCCCCCAAGGCCCAGATTCTGGACCTACTTAAATCTTTAGGGAAATTGGCTAATGACTTCATCAGTGCCAGGATTTGAGTGCCTCGGGGAATGAGGCAAGGCAGTCTCCCTAAAGCTAAAGGCAGGTACGTGGTGATGAGATGACACGCTGAAAATCTGCCTCAGTACGGGGCTCCTCTGCTCTTGGAGTTGCAAATCTAAAAGGCTAGGTCCATAGGGCAAAAACACAGATGTTGCCATTTTCTGAGAGGTTCAGTTCTGTTCTCTGTGTTCTCATTGTGGGACCCAGAATAAATACCTCCTGCTTAACAGATGGAATTGTGAAAGGCAGGTCCTGCTTGACAAATCTGATCTCCTTCTATGACAAAGTGACGCGCTTAGTGGACAAGGGAAAGGCTGTGGATGTGCTCTACCTTGACTTCAGTAAGGCTTTTGACACCGTTTCCCACAGCATTCTCACGGAGAAACTGGCTGCTCATGGCTTGGACTGGCGTACGCTTCATTGGGTTGGAAACTGGCTGGGTGGCTGGGCCCAAAGAGTCGTGGTGGATGGAGTTAAGTCCAGTTGGAGGCCGGTCACTAGTGGTGTCCCCCAGGGCTCAGTATTAGGGCCAGTTCTCTTCAATATCTTTATCAATGATCTGGACGAGGGGATCGAGTGCATCCTCGGTAAGTTTGCAGATGACACCAAGTTAGGCGCACGTGTTGATCGGTTTGAGGGCAGGAAGGCTCTGCAGGAGGATCTGGATAGGCTGGACCGATGGGCCGAGGCCAACTGTATGAGTTTCAACAAGGCCAAGCACTGGGCCCTGCTCTTGGGGCACAACAACCCCAAGCAATGCTACAGGCTGGGGGATGAGTGGCTGGAAAGCTGGCTGGCAGAGAAGGACCTGGGTGTATTGGTTGACAGCCGGCTGAATAGGAGCCAGCAGTGTGCTCAGGTGGNTGTCCAGAGAAGGGCAATGAAGCTGGTGAGGGGTCTGGAGAACAAGTCTTATGAGGAGCAGCTGAGGGAGCTGGGGTTGTTTAGCCTGGAGAAGAGGAGGCTCAGGGAACACCTTATTGCTCTCTACAGTTACCTTAAAGAAGGCTGTAGCGAGGTGGGGATTGGTCTTTTCTCCCAAGCAACAAGCGATAGGACAAGAGGAAATGAGCTTAAGCTGCACCAGAGGAGGTTTAGGTTGGATATTAGGAAAAATTTCTTCACTGAAAGGGTTGTGAGGCATTGGAACAGGCTGCCCAGGGAAGTGGTTGAGTCACCATCCCTGGAGGTCTTCAAAAGACGTTTAGATGTAGAGCTTAGGGACATGCTATAGCAGTAGTCTTGGCAGTGCTAGGTTAATGGTTGGACTTGATGATCTTAGATGTCTTTTCCAACCTAAATGATTCTGTGATTCTATGAGTGTGACTTGAACTCTGTTTTTCCGTTGCCCTTATTTCAATGTCCCCCCACATACGGAGTAGATGCTGGCAGCCTGGCCTCTGTGGGGTTGTTTCTGGGAGACTGAGCTGCAGTGAGAGCTATAATGAGCCAACTGAACAGACATGCGTGATGGAGCACAGCCTGCATTCATCTGAGCTGCTAAATTTAGATCTCTTTCGGCAAAGAGCATGTGTGAAGAGGCACAGGGATGAGGTGTAACTCTTACGTGAGCTGGAAAAAACAACTTGAGAGGGTTGATTTACCTGTCCTAATAATCTGTGCTTTTGGCATCAGAGAAGACCAGAGTCCCTGAAAATAAACACAGTAAAGACCAGATTGCAGAGGTTGTTTTCCTTCTGTCAGCCTCATGATCCTGTCCAAGGCTGACCTTGGCAGTGTAACATTGGGATAAAAAGTCCCTTATCTGAAGTGTTTTGATTTTAGGATGGTGCCATTTATTAGGGGCAAAAATAATCATCCTTATGAAAATAATCCTTCTAACAAAAATCATGTCTGTCTTAGCAGCGATGCAGAGTTCATAACCAACATGGGGGTGCAGAATGGGACTTTTTGCTCTAAGCTGCTGCAGCCTGTCTTTGTGCTCCCATGTAGTCGTCGCCTTTGTGCCCTGCTCAGGTATGTCCTTTTATGTGACAGCATAAAGTGAGACATGGGACATTGTCTGTGCAGTCAGGCTGCAGTTAGACATCAGAGAGAATCTGAGTTAACTGAGATCTAAGAGGCAATGCTGGGGACAGTGGGAGCAGCCCAAGTTTGCCAGGCCTCCTTTACTTTCAAGGGCCTTTGTGTAATTCCAAATGTGCATTTCCTAAATATGCATGATGGAGCACATCCTGGGAATGAGATGTCATAGACTGGAAGATCCTGCCCTGGATGTACAGGCTTGGCTGAGTCCCTGTCCCAATACAAAACTCCCAGGACCAGAAAACTATGGAGTCAGAAAAGCAATTACATTCAAGGTACCTCTCTCTATATATATGTCTGCAAAGCAGGCCCAGCTGCCCTTGCTCCCCTGCACCATGAGAACTGCACCTCCTGCCACTTCCTGAGTCTCCTGTGGCCACACACAACCCAGGGCAATTCCCTATCCATCCACCCTGTCCCGTCCATACTGGCCATCCCCACACCGAGTCACGGACTGGGCATGGGCAGCAGGAGCGGGCTGCGTTAAACCCCCTTCTGCATCCTGCCGCATGAATGACTGCAGGCAGAGGTGTTGCAAAGTGAACACCAAGCATAGAATCATTTAATAAACAGGGCAATAAATAAGAGAAATGACATTAAAAAAGGAATGATTTTCCAGTCCCAGCTATTTCCCATCCCAGCAAGTATTTCTGATCCCGAAAATTTCACCTCCTAACAGCTTCCCATCCCAACAAGCATTTGTGATCCTAACCATTTCCCATCCCCTAAATTGCCCATCCCACATTGTCCCATGCCAATAATTTATAACGCCAATGAGGATTTTTGGGAAGGGGTGATTGTGGAGGGGAAGGGACAGAGTCAGTGGTGGTGGCGCTGGGACACCAGCGTTTGTGCTGCCCCGTCCTGCCCCGCAGGTGGGCCTTCTCCCGCTGCACAAAGAACTGCACGGGGCCGATCTTCATCTGCTGGGCCGCCCGCTCCCGCTCCTCCTGGGCCAGCTTCTTCAGGCGCTGCCGCTCGCGCTGCTGCTGGGGCGCGATGGGCACCGACTCCTCTTGCTCCTCCAGCGGCGTGGGCACCGCGTCGCCGCCCGCCCAGGGCCCCACGCAGGGCACATAGTCCACGCGGGGCCGTGGCGGGGGCCGCAGCATGCGCAGCTGCGTGGGCAGAGCCTTCCGCAGCACTGGGGCCCCCGGGGGTGGCAGGCGCAGCCCTCTCGTCGCCTTCTCTTTGGCAGCAGCCCCCGCTCGCGCCGTGCTGCCCGATGGTGCCAGTGCTGCCTTGTCCTTGCCGCCAGCTGGGGGCCGGGAGGCAGCGGGCACAGCGCTGGAGCCTGGCACCGCCGGCGGGGCACTGGGGATCCTGGTGTGGCTGCTTGGGGCGGGCTGGGGCTGCAGGGAGGGGGGCTGGCGCAGCGGCCCCACTGCCTTCCCCCTGAGCCCCAGCAGCTGCAAGGGCTCGCTGCACGCCAGCGCATGTGCGCCCAGGTTGCTGCAGGACTCCTGCAGCCCCGGGGGCCGGCGCTGCAGCGTCTTGGCCCGTGTGGCTTCGGGCCGGAGACTGTCCTGGGGCTGCACGGCACAGGGGTCCGTGCTTCGGGCCTCCTGCAGCAGCCATACTTGGAGGGCAGGCGGCAACCCTGCTCATTGCCCCCCAGCAGCCCCCGGGCTTCTGGCTGGCTTGGTGGGCGCCCTGGTGCTGTCGCTCACCGGCTGCTGGCTGCCGCTGCCCGCTTGCCTGCTGCCGCCAGCCACCGCGCTGTCCCCCTCCGGCTTCTGCTGGCGATGGGTCTTGGCGCCTTCGATCCCCTGGCCCAGCAGCAGCTTCCTCTTCTTGCAGGGGATCTCCTCTTTGGGCTGCATGAGCCGGGACCTCTCCCCTGTGCTGGGGGTGCTGGTGGGCACGGGGCGCTTGGCCCGCATGGTGCTGGTGGGTGTGGGGAAGGGCAGGGGGCTCTTTAGGGGACTCAATGGGTGCTTGGGCAGGGGTCTCCTGAGGGCATGGAGGAACTGGGTGTCAATGGGGCTCTTGAGGGGACTCAAAAGGGGCTTGGGCAGAGGTTTCCTAAGGGCATTGAGGAATTCAGCCTCTGGGGGGCTGTGGAGGGGACTCAATGGAGGGTTGGGCAGAGGTTTCCTAAGGGCATTGAGGTACTCTGTGTCTGGGGGACTGTGGAGGGGACTCAATGGGCGTTTGGGCAGGGGTCTCCTAAGGGCACTGAGTAATTCAGGATCTGGGGGGCTCTCAAGAGGACTCAATGGCGGGTTGGGCAGGGGTCTCCTAAGGGCATGGAGGAAGTTGGTGTCTGGGGGGCTGTGGAGGGGACTCAATGGCGGGTTGGGCAGGGGTCTCCTAAGGGCACTGAGAAGCTGGGTGTCAAGGGGGCTCTTTAGGGGACTCAACATGGGAAAGGGAAGGGGTCTCCTAAGGGCATTGAGGAACGCACTGTCTGGGGGGCTCTGCAGGGGACTCATCACGGGGTTGGGCAGGGGTGTCCTCAGGGCAGTGAGCAGGGGACTGGATGGGGGGCTGAGAAGGGGGCTCACGGGAGGCACAACAGGGGACAGCACCGACAGCCCACCCCACAGCCTATCGGGGTGCAGCCCAGGGGTTGTCTCCAGCCCGGGGACAGGCTCGTTGGGGGTACCACTGGCAGCCGGTCCCTGCATCCTCAGCTCCTTGATGTCCATGGTGAGGTTGGGGAGCTGGGAGAGGAAGCAGCTGAGGACGGGGCTGCTGGGGACATCGGGGACGGTGTCCTGGGGCTCCACGGCATTGAGCCAGCTGAGCAGATCCTCCATGTCATGGCTGTCCAGGCCGGCCGGGAGCTGGTCCTGCAGGGGCTGCAGCTGCCGGCTGTCCCCTGCCAGGTGGGGAAAGGCCTCCATCCATCCTCTCCCGTCCACAGCAGACATCCCCAAACCAATTTGCAGGGCGAGCATGGGCAGCGGGAGCAGGCTGCGTTCAGCACCCTCTCTGCATGCTGCCGCACGAATGACTGCAGGCAGAGGCTTTGCAGCGTGGACACCAGTAATTTAATCCTGTAATAACTGTGGCTGCTGCCAGCAGCCCATCCCCAGGCAAGGCCCGGCCTCCTGCTCAGGAGTGGGGCCCAGCCCAGCAGCACATGTGGTCGCCAGCATCCAGCTCCTCCTGCCGGGCCCTGCGCAGCCACGATGTGTCCTCGGGTTCGGCATCCCACGGGGACCAGAGCAGGCTGCACCCATCATGCTCCTGGTGCCAGGAGAGGCAGTGGATGTGCTGGCAGGGCCTGGAGGGGCTGTGCTCCCTGCGCCTGGGTGAGACGCTGCGGGACCAGTGGCTGGACCAGTGGCTCCGCTGCTGCTGCTGCTGAAGCTATGGCCCCGGCCCCATGTCCGTCTGGAACATGCCCCAGGGCTGGCAGGCCGAGGCATCCTGCAGGGACCACAGCACCCGGCACAGGATGGTGGCCATGGGCCACTGGCAGAGCGGGCACTTGGCCCTGGTGGCCCAATGCTGGATGCAGTCCAAGCAGTAGCTGTGCCTGCAGGGACCAGGCGGGCCACATCAGCCAATGGGCCCAGGCAGATGGGGCACATCTTGTCCCCAGGAGTCTCTGCTGGCAGAGCCTGGGGTGGCTGGCTTATGCTGTCCGCGGCCACACCAGCATGGAGATGCTTGGCTGCCCTGCGGGACACTGTCCCTGGTGCCTGGGAGCAATCGGCAGCTTCTGGTCCTCAGTGCCTCCCTCACGTGCCACTGGGAGGACCTCGATGTCTCGTGTGCTACCATCAGGACCTCGACGTCTTGAGTGCCACTAGCAGGACCTTGATGACTCAAGTGCCACTAGCAGGACCTTGACATCTTCTGTTCCACCAGCAGGACCTCGACATCTCATGTTCCACCACAAGGACCTTGACGTCTTGTGTTCAACCAGCAGGACATTGATGTCTCATGTTCCACCAGCGGGACCTCGACGTCTCGTGTTCCACCATTAGGACCTCGATGACTCAAGTGCCACCAGCAGGACCTCAACATCTCATGTTCCACGAGGAGGACCTTGATGACTGGTGTGTCTCCAGCAGGACCTGAATGTCTTGTGTTCCAGTAGCAGGACCTCAGTGTCTCATGTTCCACCAGCACGACCTTGACATCTCATGTTCCACCAGCAAGACCTCGACGACTCGAGTGCTACTAGAAGGACCTCGACATCTCATGTTCTACCAGCAGGACCTCGATGTCTCACATGCCACCCAGCAAAACCTCAACATCTCACGTTCCAACAGGAGGACCTTGATGACTAGAGTGCCACCTGCCACCTCAATGTTTCATGTTCCACCAGTAGGACCTCAACGTCTCGTGTTCCGCCAGCAGGACCTCAACGTCTCGTGTTCCGCCAGCAGTACCTCAACGTCTCATGTGCCACCAACAGGACCTCGACAACTTGAGTGCCACCAGCAGGACATCGACATCTCATGTGCCACCAGCAGGACCTCAATGTCTCACGTGCCACCAGCAGGACCTCAACATCTCGTTTTCCACCAACAGGACCTTGACAATTTGAGTGCCACCAGCAGGACATCGACATCTCATATGCCACCAGCAGGACCTTGACATCTCATGTTCCACCAGTAGGACCTCGATGACCTGAGTGCCATCAGCAGGACCTTGTAGTCTTCTCTTCCACCAGGAAGACCTCGACGTTTCATGTTCCACCAGCAGGACCTTGATGACTCAAGTGCCACCAGAAGGACCTCGACAACTCGAGTGCCACTAGCAGGACCTTGACGTCTCATGTTCCACCAGCAGGACACTTACGTCTCATGTTCCACCAGCAGGACCTCGACGTCTCATGTTCCACGACAAGGACCATGACGTCTCGTGTTTGACCAGCAGGACATCGATGTATTGTGTTCCACCAGCAGGACCTCAATGTCTCACGTGCCACCAGCAGGACCTCAATGTCTTCTGTTCCAATAGCAGGACCTCGACAACTCGAGTGCCACCAGCAGGACCTCGACATCTCGTGTTCCACCAGCAGGACCTTGATGTCTCATGTTCCACCAGCAGTACTGAATGCAGGCTGGATGCTCAGGGCACTTATGGCCACACACCTTTTGTGATGTGATAGGGTGACAGTGACTCTCTGGTGACATTACAAGGCTCTCGGGGTGCCCCTGATGGGAACAGGAGGTAACCTGACTGCCATGAGAAAATGCTGACATGAAATGGCTGCTCCACGCCGACAGGAGTGATGTCTGCCAGGCTGGGGGCCAGGCCGGGAGCTCGGCCTATGGCCTGGGAACTGCACCTGGGAGCCAGGGACATCCTTGATGTGCGGCTGGACACCTGTGCATGAGAAATAAAGG
>VXAA01000319.1:21692-32165 GCA_013399115.1 Anseranas semipalmata | reverse complement strand
AAAAGTTGTTATTCAAACTTTGAAATGCGTGCTGTGTGTGTTTCAATGTATTTTTTCCGTTCTCTGATGAGCTGATTTTGTAACTAATGAACTCAGTGGGAAATCTGATTGCTATAATCAAAATATATCATTCCAAATTGGCTTTCTACCAATACAGGGCACAAGAGCTTTAAATCCCCATTCTAACAATTCATTCTAACAATGAATATTCTATATTCAATGAACATACCTATGTATTACACAATGTAATTTGTCAACTATAACACTATTTTTTTTCCACTACATAACCTCATTACAGTTTTGTTTTATGCATCTTTCTTCCAGTTATTTTGAATACTTAAAAATTTTTCTCATGTCCAGCATTGCATATTATTTGTAGAGCCCTCATCACCTCAGGGTTCTGCTGCATGATGGATACTCCTGCCATAATACAAGCAATAAATAACAATTCCAAAATTATATTCAATTGCTAGGAGTACTTGAGGCAGATAAGTACATATGTAAGAGTATAACTGTATTTGTTTGTACTGCTTTAGGCTGGGATAGAGTTAATTTTCTTCAGAGAAGCTCATATGGTGCTATGTTTTGAATTTGTGGCCAAAACAGTGTTGGTAACACACGGATGTTTTAGTTGTTGCTGAGCATCGCTTACACAGAGTCAAGGACTTTTCTATTTCTTATGCTGCATTGCCAATGGGGAGGCTGGGGGTGGGCAAGACATTCAGAGTTACGGTGTTTGTCTTCCCAATTAACCATTATGCATTATGCAGCCCTGCTTTCCTGGAAATGACTGAACATCTTCCTGCTGATGGGAACCAGTTTTCCTTATTTTGCTTTGCTTGCGTGTGAGGCTTTTGCTTTACCTAGTAAAGTGTCTTTATCTCAACCCATGAGCTTTCTCACTTTTATCTTTCCAATTCTCTTCCACATCCCACTGTGGGGTGAGTGAATGAGCAGCTGGGTGGTGCCTAGCTGCCTACTGGGATTAACCAATAACGTTATTTATTTGTTGTCACATGACTGAGGTGCAACTGAGAATGGAGTTCCACTGCACTAGGCACTGTAGAAATAAATGAAGTCTGGATGAGGTGGTGGTGTGGGTGGAGGTGTCTGACCACCTTTCTGTCTCATGAACAAGAGGAAATGCTGTGCCAGGCAATGACAGCAAGTAAAAGCAGGACTGCTAGCAGCTCTCTCAATCCAAGAATGTAATGCAACAGCAAAGGAAAATGTTAATCTTGCCAGTGACTTGAGTCACTGGTAGAAACTACCATATGTGAGCTTCTTTGCTATTAGTTACACTAGGTTGCGACTTTCCCACCTCCCCAGCTGTATTTTATCACATTACCTCTAACACAAGCATGCTTGAAGCACATTTGCAGCTACCAACTGTGAGCAGAATTTCCTTTCAAAAATTACTGCCTAAAAAATTGTAATTGTAATTAAAAATTAAAAAATTGTTCATTGTAATATAACCCAATTAAATGTTAGAGTATTAAGAGCTATGGAAATCTTAAAAAAGAAAAGTCAAAAAGCCTTCTGTGGCCTGTTTCTTCTAAGCTGATATTTATTGGACTGAGATTTGTCAATCAATTTTACTTGCTCACATAAGCTTGGGTGTTTTGATTTGGTGCATCTTTCTGGATTTTCAAAACAGAGATGATGAGTTACATTCTTCAGATACTGAAATTCATTTATTTAAAGAACATGTTTATCACTTAGATGTAAATCACAAGGAAAATCTCTGTATTATAACTTGATTTTTTTATATATATTATTCTTTTGTTATTTGATTCCTATTTCATGGTGGCTGCTATCAGCAAAAATAGGGAGAATTACTTAAACAAGATTTTCTTCCCAAGAAGAAAATATTTAACTGTGATCAATAGTAGCCCAATAGAGTCAACACAATGTGATTGAGTAGCTGTCTAAGCTGGAATTGTTTGCTACACCATGAAGGAAAATAAATAAATAAATAAAACAGCAAGGGAGATGTTTATAGTCCTGGCAAGCAAATGGAATAGCCCCAGAGTGTGAATATATATTGCAATAATGTAATCATTTATATGACAAAAAATGTACTGGAAAATATATTGTATTTACTTAATCCTGTCACCCTAGGCTTGTAAAGAAAGTGACTCAGTGCTAAATGATTTGTGTTATTTAATGCTGTACTGTAGTTGAGTGGGTGACACTTTAAGATAGACTTTAAAAGACAGCAGCATTAACCTTGTTCCTTCATCCTAGATCATGCAAGATAATTAGTCTTTCTACTTCATTAGGTGCCTAAATCCACTACTTGGGCACCTGTGACATCTTTCACAATATATGTTATTTATCACTATTTCAATAGATGGATGTTTGGTGAATATGAACCAAGCTCTTTAAGATAACAAGATGATAGAAGTTTCAGCTGAAACCTCTCTGGAGAGAAAATCTCAAGATAAGTGTTCCCCAGGTGCTAGCCTCAGAAGAGGCCTTTTTATGTGCAGCTATCTAGTGCGTGCTTTGGCTGTGTGAGGAGATAGTAGAAATATGTAGGTCTGTGTGAGCTGAAGCTGAACACAGATATCCAGGATGACTATCAAGCTTCTGTCTGTTCTGAGATATATAAGTATATGCCTCTGACAGACATGTTCTGTTCTGTGATCAAAAGACAAATGGAATTTAGGGATGAAAGAAATTGTTCATATTTTTTTTCAAAAATCTTTTGATTCTTGGTCTTTCACATCCCTTTGGGAGGTGGCTATCTACAAGGTAGAGGGTATTCAGGGGTAAAGGGTTGACTACATTCACAGATATGACAGATAGGAATACAAGGGAGATTATGTAACGACACATTTGAGTTGAGGACAATTGTCATCCTTGGCCTTGTCAGAAGCAATTTCCCAGGCATGGTCTGGGATTTTGTACAGGCCAGGATCCATTATCAAAAAGCAGCTTTGTTACACTCAAAATTTTGTTATGAGCAACAAAGAAAGTATCTTATAAATAAAATCTGGAATTTATTTTTCCTATAATCAAAATCGTAGCAGCTTAATCCAAGAACCTTGTTTTTGTCCAGGTCAAAAGATCAGAAAGAAAACTTAAAATCAAGAAATTAATTATAATATTAAAAAAGTCTCAATAATTATAATCAGTTATAATTGATGTATGTGTACTTTTTCTGCTCCTTTGCCTAATATTTTGGTCACTCTTTCATGTCTACTCTGGGTCCTAGGATTCAAACTAGTGCTGGTGGTGTTATCATGAGTCCTCATAACCACGAGTCATTTGCAAGAGGAATATGATGTTTCCCTTCCTCATTCTAGGATCTGCATTCTTATTTGGAAATAATAATGAAATAAAAATGAAAATGGAGGAATGAGGAGTTAAGACACATAGAATAAGTCTCACAATAGATAAAGAAAAAAAGAGGAAATTATTCAGGTCCAGCTGTACTGGAAACTTAAAGCACAAGAAAGCAGCTAGGAAGGTAGTGAGCAGATCACTTCCTCCAGCTTACAAATGTACCTTCTGTATTCAGCAAATTTGCCAGATACTAGAACAAAACATGAAGAAAAGATGATAAGAATATTACTCTGGGTTGGAACAGATTATAAAATGTATCAGGAGAACTGTTCAAATACCACATTTTGTCAGTCATTGAACCTGTAAGCGTAAATTGACTACATGTAGAAATAGGCTGACACTTGCATGTGAGCATAATTATGGAGTTTTGTACACATATTTTATATAACTCACATTTGATATGTCCATACAACAGAGCCTTAAAGAATCAGATTTGACCTTCTTGTGTGAGAAAGATGTAAAATTTTTGCATGTATGCTTTTGTAGCACTTCAGAGACGAATGAGCTGAGTTAACTGGACTGAATGGCACTATCACCTTTTGGATTTTCTGATCAGTGAATGATGATAAAGTCGTACAGAATGAGTGACGCTTCAGACATTAAGGAGTATAAAATGTTGGTTAGATCATTATTTATCAGCATAAACGTGATCCAGTAAGCCATCACCAGAGGGACTGTTTTTCTTTTCCCCCACAGCATACAGCACCTGACTTTTAGCAATAAGCTCTATGTGATATACAACAATTGACTCTGAAAAATGAAAAATTCCCTGAGATCTGGAGTGGAAAGCTAAATTCATGGAGTCTTTTCACAGTCACCAATATTATATATCTTTCACTGTTTTAAAGAATTATTTTAAAATAATTTCATGAATTCAGCACCTTTAAGCTGTAACTTTTGACCTACTTAGCATTTTAAATGCTAATTATCATGCGTGAAGATGATCATAGAATCATAGATTGGTTTGCATAGGAAGGGACTTTAAAAATCATCAACCACCCTGCCATGGGCAGGGACAGATCCCACTAGACCAGGTTGCCCAAAGCCCCATCCAACCTGGCCTTGAACACTTCCAGGGATGGGGCATCCACAACTTCTCTGGGCAACATGTGCCAGTGCCTCACCACCCTTGTAGTAAAGATTTTCCTCCTTATATCTAATCTAAACCTACCCTCTTTCAGTTTAAAGCCATTACCCCTTGTCCTGTCATTACACTCCCTGATAAAGACTCCCCCTCCTGCTTTCTTGAAAGCCCTCTTTAAGTACTGGAAGGCTGCTATAAGATCTCCCCAGAGCCTTCTCTTTTCTAGGCTGAACAACCCCAACTCCCTCAACCTGTCTTCATAGGAGAGGTGCTCTCTGATCATCCTGATGGCCCTCCTATGGACTCGCTCTAATAGGTCCTTGTCCTTCTTGTGCTACGGGCCCCAGAGCTGAACGCAGTACTCCAGGTGGGGTCTCACAAGAGCAGAGAGGGAGAATCACCTCCCTCTCCCTGCTGCTCATGCTTCTTTTGATGTAGCTCAGGATACGGTTGGCTCTCTGGACTGCAAGTGCACATTGCTGGCACCTGTTGAGCTTCTCATGAGCAAACACCCTCAAGTCCTTCTCCTCAGGGCTTTTCTCATTCCATTCACCCAGCCTGTACTTGTGCTTGGGATTGCCCCGACCCAGGTGCAGGACCTTGCACTTGACCTTGTTGAACTTCATGATGTTCACACAGGTCCACCTCTTAAGCCTGTCAGGGGCCCTCTGGATGACATCCCTGCCCTCCAGCATATTGACTGCACCACAAGGCTTGGTGTCATTGACAAACTTGCTGAGGGTGCACTCAATCCCACTGTCCATGTCACCGACAAAGATGTTAAACAGCGCTGGACCCCTCACTGGCCCCTGAGGAATACCACTTGTCACTGATCTCCACTTGTACATTGAGCTGCTGACCACAACTCTATGAGTGAAGCCATCCAGCCAATTCCTTACCCACTGAGTGGTCCGTCTGTCAAGTCCATGTCCCTCCAATTTAGAGACAAGGACATTGTGCAGGACAGTGTCAAATGCTCTGCACAAGTCCAGGTAGATGATATCAGTTGCTCTTCACCTAGCCAGCAATGCTGTAACCCCATCATAGAAGGTCACCAGATTTGTCAGACATAATTTGCCCTTAGTGAAACCATGTTGGCTGTTGTCAATCACCTCCTTATTTTCCATGTGCGTTAGCATAGTTTCCATGACCTTGCCAGGCACAGATTAACTACTGGCCTGTAGTTGATCAAAGGGCTGGAGCACCTCTCCTATGAAGACCAGTTAAAAAAGTTGGGGCTGTTTAGCCTGGAGAAGGGAAGACTCCAGGAAACCTTATAGCGGCCTTCCAGTACTTAAAGGGGGCCTGCAGGAAAGATGGGGAGGGACTCTTCATCAGGGAGTGTAGTGATAGGACAAGGAGTAATGGTTTTAAACTAAAAGAGCTTAGATTTAGATTAGATATAAGGAAGAAATCACTATGAGGGTGGTGAGACACTGTAACAGGTTGAGAAGCTGTGGATGGTCCCTGTCTGGAAGTGTTCAAGGCCAGGTTGGATGGGGCTTTGGGCAACCTGGTCTAGTGGAAGGTGTCCCTGCCCATGGCAGGGGGGTTGGAATTAGATGGTCTTTAAGGTTTTTTCCTATGCAAACCATTCTATGATTTTATGATTCTGTGATTCCATGATTTTATGATTCTATAATTTTTGAGACACAATTGGAAATATATTTCTAGATAGCAGAGGAATAAAACTGGGACTTTATACATTGAATTTTGACTCTTTGGATTCAATTTACTAAAATAAGCTGACAAAATTTTTCTGCAGTGTAATATTTTTGGTTGCTCTGTATTTAAGAAAATCGACCATTCCAGTGAGTCATATGATGATAAGCATGATGGAAAACTGACATACAAATTATAATGTGGAATTCAAGAGCTTGTTTCCTGAGCAAAGGCAGAAAGAGTTTCTTAACATTCAGGAAAAATATATTTGTCACTGCCACAAAGATAAATCACTCATTTTCAGTGGCAAAAATTAAAAGAGCTAGTCTTCTTTTACTATAAATTAATATTAAAATATTACTCCGATATATGTGCCTACCGTTTATATGTTGTGTTATTATGTTTTGACAGTGGCATGATGATGCTGTCCCTAATGTGACAGTTCTTCCTGCTATTTTCACCAAGAATCCCTTGTAGTTCTGAAGGCCTGTTTCTGAACACCTGCACTTTGTGTGAGCTGCCAGGAAATGACAGACACGGCCAGAGGGCAAGAATAATATTGCAAGGGTTTTTAGTGACCTCAGAAAGGGCTGTAGCAGAGTTTGGAAAAGCATGGTGTGCACCAGCTTCAATAGAGACAGGCAGAAAGAAAGGGGAGCATCTGTAAAGAGACAAGAAAATATCAAATCAAAGTCAAGATTAAAGTCAAGCCAGCCCTCTTGGCCAGGGATGAACCTCAGGGCAAGAATTACACAACCTTTTTCATTTCGTAAGGAAAAATTCCAAATTATTTTGCTGACATACTAAGGAATCTCATGATTTTTGTTTTCTTCTTGTCATAATGTTTATTAAATAACCATGGCAATGAAATTTGAATTTTAAATTTGTCTTAAAAGGTTGAGAACACAGCAAAAACTGACTCAAAACTGGAGTTCATTGAGTCTCAGGATTAAGATTTCTCTGTCTTTTCTCCTTGCTCAGTAGTGCCCCTAGTGTGAAGCAGTTCATCATTTCTTCCTTTCTGGTCCATGCCTAAATTGTGGAATCAGTAAATCACTTCTTCCATATTTACTCAGATTTGGCATATGTATTGCATGTCTGCTGTTAATTTTATGGCCTCAAGTGATCATCTAAGCCTGAGAGTGCTGATGTAAAAGAGCTAGCTATTTGGAATCAAGATGTCACAAACAGTAGTTTAAATTTGGCAAAGATTTTTCTTTAAATAAGCTCACTCTAGGTAAAGACAAAACTGGCAATAAGACACTCTATGTGTCCTATAGGACACATACAAATATGACACAATAAAGCCACTGATTTATGATTTTTCTAAACCAGGCTGCTTACTGCTGATGTCACTGATGTTGCAGCAGTGTCATGGAAAGGTGACATTAGTTGTCTCTGTTCCTCTCCCTATCCCATAGTGGCAGTGGGAACAGCAAGTCCAACTCTTCTACTGTGCTACATTGTACCTCTTCCATACCTTCCTACTACCTTGCTGCAGCACCTTGAGGGCAACAATATTCAAATTGCCTAACATTAAAGAGCTGAAAATAGTGAAAGAGTTTCCTGGTAATTAAGCTTCTGCAATTGTAGAATACATGGTACGAGGCTATTGGGAACCAGTAGCTAGGGTAGGACCAGACTGGGTAGAACCAGAAATAGAGTAATTTTTTTTTTTTTTTTTGCATTCTATATGTAGCAATCAATTGAGAGCATTTGGCTTGACCATTCCTTTCCCACTAATACTAAAATAAGTTACTAAGGAGAGCAAAACTACCTTGTCTCTATGTGGTAGAAAAAATGTAATTATGACATATCTCCAAACAGAAATATAAGGTCTACAAAAGCAGTGATCACTAAATATTTTTTGGATGATACACACATGTATTTGCGACAAGAACAGCTTCATAGTAGGACAAGTCCAAAAATAATGTACCCTAAGAGCTTGAATCTTGTCCTCATTTTTCACATATTGATGGCAAAGCAGTTCCAAATTTAAAATTGGTCTCAAGAGAAGTACAGGTTCTGGAGTGCAACTGAAATACAGTCTATTTTACATCAAGGAAATTGAAATATTGTTAGCACAGAGAAAACATGTCTCCAAGGTATAATCATCTATTCTGCATGTCAGCCTGGTACCTACAATGAATGCAGATTGTCCCATTTATCACTTGTTGTATTATTTAGGATCTTGGAATCAAATAAAAGTAGATATACTACTCTTCCCTTGATTTATCAGTAAAATAATTGAAGAATTATATTAAAAACAAAAATCATGCAGATAATTGTTTCCTAGTGGGATTTCATTAATTCCTTAAAGAAAAAATACTGGATGTATTTTTTCTAGACTATACTCGATGTGTATATGCGATACTAGAAATCTATTTTTATCACACAGAAGCAATTGGTCATTCTCACCTGTGTAACCAGGCTGGTCTTGGGCTAGGACTAAGAGAAGGCAGGGACAAAGTCAAGGTTCTTTTAGCACCAAGTGTCACACAGTTACCTAAGAAACTTGTCTGACCTTGTAAAAGCTTAGCCAATTTGCATCATGGGTACAGTGGATCAATCAAGTAGTAGGAAAGACGGAAAGCAGAAGATGTCTGGCTGTACCTCATTCACAAGAAAAATTCTTATAATTCTGTTCAATTACATCCTGTCTTCTTTCAGCTGCTGAATATGCCAGAGATTGTCAGACCTAAACTAGCATCATCTCCACATTGATAATATATGCTTTTTCCCTTGTTGGACTATTGTAATGAGGCCATATATATTGTGACTCTAAAAGACACATTATTTCCCACTCATAACATGACTATAGACCATTTTAGGATGAAGAGAAAGAGTAATGAAGTTATAATGACATCAGAAACCAAAAAGTAATACACATATATAAAAGCTGGTTAGAATTTAGATAATGAATTTAATTTTGGATGAAAATTGGCCGTTACATTTATTCATATGCAAAGCAGATTTCCCTTTCCCAATCTGCTATCTGAACAACTAGCTCTAGTATGTCCACTAATCTGAAATAAAAATAAATCAGTAATTTGATAGGGTAATACTTGAATATGAGAAAATAAGCATATAGATAATTTGTAAATGTAGTACAACTTTATAAGAAATATTCATCTGATGTGTTTGATGCTTTTCATGATAAGAAATTCAGATTCAGACAACCTTAGTGTAAACTCTTGTTCCAGAATTTAATGCTGTTTTAGCAAGAATGATGGCAGAATCCATCAAAAAAAAAAAAAAAAAAAGTATTTAATATGCAAGAGGATATTAGCAATCAGGAAAAATAATTATATCTGAACATTTTAGATATGATCAAGAGCAGCTATTGCAGAAAATCAGACTGGATTTTGAATTGTCCTAATGCTTTAAAATAAAAGATAACCTTTTTATCATTAATCATGTAAGTTTAAATATTGTCTGTTTTCTGTTTTCATTCATGAAATAATGAATGTGCCTACCATTTGAGGAACTTTGCATTGCTAAATTGGAGATGAATTCAGTCTTTTTGGAGATACAGGGTTTTATTGTTTTGTTTTGTTTTGTTTTTAAATCAAGTAGGGTGAGTTTCCACTAAACTTGTAATTGAATTTACAGCAAATAGTGAAATAGTCAGCCTAGTAAATTTCTGCATTCCTTATACAGACGTTGGAGAGAGGTAAGCTAGGAAAGTTGCATATCACCTGGAAACCTTTATAAATACCAGTCTTATCCACTGAATACAGAAAGAGTGACTTACAAAGAACAATTCAGGTACTTCTAGACATGTATTAAAAAACATTGTGCCTTTATAGGTAGTTAGTAGGATGGATTACAATTTACTTTACATTTGAAATTCAAAACAACATTTTATAGTTGGCTTTGCTACACATGCTTTATCTGGGGATTGTTTTCTTTTCACAGAGGAGTGCCATCTCCTGTTTCTGACTGCAGCGTTGATTAAAATGTTTCAGATCCAGTTGAAATAGTTTTGCAATTTCTAATTGCAATATTTAATTATAATTTCAATGCTTTTCCCCTTGCTTTTAATAATTGCAGCTGACTGCAGCTGACTACTTGTTTTAAAGATTCTATTTACTATATCTAAATATTCAAAATAATAATTTTCACTCTGGATCTATGTCTGAAAATTTATTAAACTTTCATGCTAAGTATTTCAGTTGCCGTTTCTTCTGAGAAAAAAAAATCATAATTTTGGTAATTTAAGAAGTCTTGTATGTGTGTGTATCTGTGTGTCTGTGCACATAGCTGCAGCATATCTGTAGCTGGGTTTAGAAACTTAGAAGCCCTCCTTAACCTGAAATGTGCTTTTTGAGGTCCTCCTGAAAACCTGACTGGGCTCACAAGCTTCTAAAATTCTC
>VXAA01000319.1:0-11307 GCA_013399115.1 Anseranas semipalmata | reverse complement strand
TTTTTTTTTTTTTTTTTTTTTTCCAGGATATAGTTAATAAGATCCATCAGTTTAATGCCTCCTGGAATAATAATACTTTAACTCACACAATCTGAATTAGCCTGTAGATTCATCTTTATTCATCTAATATTAACATATGCATAAGTCCAATTGACTTTGATGAAATTGAAGTATATGCCTAATGTTAAGCATATGATTGTGTCTTTCTGAATTGTTACATAAAGTGGAACATCTGTTGCTTTGCTCTAAATCTTAATTATTTTATCACTCACCTCTTTATTTCAATTTTCTCCGTTTGGGCAGGAGGGAATCCTGCCCAATTATTATCCATTGTTGATGGTAGATTTGTCTTAGAGAACTATGTAATCAGGTGAATTTGAGGACTGTAAAAGTTCAAGTGTTGATACAAAGTCTGAGGATATAAGAGTAATTCTTGCTTTCTCTTCTGTACTGTGTCTGGAGTCTAGCCCAGGTTTCTTTAAAGACCTGAAAAATGTTTGCAACATCTTGAAAATCACTAAGGGATAGCTCTGGAAAAAGCAAAGCACATGGTGCTCAGGTATATAGTATGCTGGAATCCAACATACTTAGATAGATATTACTGTCTCTGCTAGAAAATTAAAGTGACCTTTGATCATTCCCTGGACTTGAGGGCAGAAACTGCAGCATGGCTTGTAGTCTTTTAGCTAAACTCTCACCTTACTGCAGATAGGGGGATGTCATCCAAACTGCCTGAATATCATCTGGAAGAGCACTAGCAGATAAAAGGCAAAACAACTTCTGGTAGCATGCTAGCAATTAAATAGCATGAACTGTTTTGAAATGCTGTTTAAACCTTCTTCTAGCCCTATCTACTTTATTAGGATAACATTAGACATATAGCATATGCTGAGAATGGATCTAAACAAGCCATCCAGTAAATGAGGGTTGCTTACAACTTAATCAACTGGGAACACCAAAGAAAAAGGTACTCTAGCTAATCAACCTCAGTTGCCTTCTTAATACCTGCCTCACTCTGAAATGCTGAGAAGTGCCCTCTTGGAATGAGAAGCAAGAGCTCTGCTCTCTGAGAAGCTCATGGCACTTGGTACCCTGAAGTCAAAGTGTTAGCACAGTTATTCAAGAGGTGAAAAGTCTACTATCAGTTTTTCTTTTGTGTGAGAGAACTTAACCCACATTCAGGCACCAGAAGGAATAAAATATATATTTATTTTTGTCTTACTTGAACTATACTGATTTGATTAAATAGTTCAATTTTATTTGGAGAAGGGAAAATAAAAAAGAAGAGGAGAAATGTTTAATATAATTTACTATGCAATGGTTAGGGTAATCACTAGAGAAATAGCAGATGAAAGTTCAAGTTAGCCTTTATAAACCAGGAGATTTTATATGATATTTCATACTATAGTTTAATGTCCTAAGTACTAGCTGAGTGTGATGGAGAGCTGCAATGCTACAATTTCTGTACTTTTTGAATAATGTTTAAATTACTGTTGCAAATTTATCTTGAAAAATTGAAATGTTTAAAAGGATAGGAATAAATCATTCTGACATTTTCATTTCTTCTTTTTTTTGGGGGGGGGAAGAATAGGTGGGCAACAAATAATCATGACGTCTATACCTTAATGTGTGAATAGTATTATGTTATGTAATAGTATTATGTTATGTAAAACTGCATCGTTGGTGAATAGCTATTCAACCAAAGAATTTAGGCCAGTCTGTAATCATAATGGTTCAGTAACATAAAGTAAGTGAGCAGTCATAATCTGTTTTAAATCAGACTTAACAGAACAAAGAAATCACACTATAAATTACCATTTTTGCTGCTAATGGTGCAAGGATGTTGGTTCATAGGTTCACAGTACTGATTTTTTTTCCATTTTTTCTCTAGTGTTATGTATTTATTCCTGTGAGAAACACATGTTATTATGAAAGAACAGAGCACTCATACATAGCAGAACAAAATCATCATATTCCTATTGTGGTCCTTCCAGCACTTTTGGTTTTCGTTGGTTTAAAATAATTTCATTTTCCTGTTTGTATCAATTAATATGTTTCTTACTTTAAAAAAATATAATAGGACGAAGTTAAGGCAAAAACAATAAACAATGGGTAAGGGGTAATGAGAAATTTCTACATGATTTGTCTAACGGTACTGAAGCGTGGCATTAGCATCCTCCTTAGGAAATAAGTAACAGGTGAAACAAGGAGAGGACCAGCCGAGGCCATATCTATGGTCTGGACGAGATCCAGGAGCCTAAAGAGCATGCGCCAACTGAGAAGGTGAAAAGTTCAACTCTGAGGAAGACGCCTTACTTCATCAGGACGACCACCCGGACGACCACTAGAGGGGCTCTACGCAAGCGCAGAAGAAGGAAGAAGATGATTAACATATGAAGCGGGGCTAGGCGGGGTTAGAAAATGAATATGTAGACAGGTTGCGAAACTTAATGCATATGTAATATTTTAGAGAATAAAAAGGAGGCGTGGGCTAACAACAGGTGAGCGTAACTTTGCGGAGATATCCCTTACGCTCCCGGTGCCGAAATAAATGCATACTTTACATCTTACAACTTTGTGAGTTGTGAAGTGCTTCCTGTGAATCAGGACTAAGGGGATGAAGAAATTATTTAAATGGTTGTACTTTCGTTTAAATATTTTGAAAATTTATATAAGTATTCAGATTCCTAAGTGTAGAGCTAAAGTTGATAGAACTATATCAACTAGTTTTTCAAGAACTGGAAGAATAACAAATTATTGCTCAGAAAATATGGAAAAAAAATACTCTAATTTCACAATCGATTGTGATGTAACTCGTAATGGAAAGTTATATACATATTCTGGTGGATAGGAAAAGAAGGATCTATGAATATTTAAATAGCAACAAGTTAGTTAGCTTTCTTCTTAATGTTTAGAAGAAGACATCATGTAAAAGAGGGACAATGAAAAGGGAGATGAGCAGTGTACATCAATAATGTGATATAAAATTATATCACAGATCTCATTTAATATATTTTTTTCAGACTAAGAACTTCCCAGCTAGAGTAATAANAGCTCCATTAAAAAAAAAAAAAAGGGGAAAAAAAAAAAAAAAAAAAAAAAAAAAAGGTATGAAGTTCTGAGAAATGTGTGTTTTAATTCTGGAAGAAATGACTTAATGGGAAATTTGTATTTTGAAGGCACAGAACCTCCACTGAGCTCCTAAATAAGAAAATGCAGGCTGCTGATGCCTTTTAGTAGGACACCTAAAATATTTGAAATTTGACAAAGCCATGGTCTTTCTTTGTAATCCCTTGTTTTAACTTTCTTCAAGCTATTAACTTTTGAAGTCTTAGACAACTCTCTGCTGCTCTGAAACTTAAGGTCATTTTCTCCTTGAATATTCTCTTTCGAGGGTTGATGGCTACATGCTTACTTTTCTTTAGCTGTGCTTCATCTGGGCTATTAGGTGACTCCATCCACACACAGTGGGAATCCATTGTGTTCTTCTTCTACCCTAACAACAGTGCTGTTCTCCTGAATACATTTTAAAAAATACTCTGCCTTCCAGTACTGTCTATTCTGCCCCCTGGTAATCACTCTCCTCCCTCACTATTCACAACAAAGACTCAGTGTGTCTCCATTCTGTTTTTAATCGCTATCCTGGCCTATTCCTCTACTCCAAATTATTGCATTTTATTCCCCTGGTATTCCTCTCACCTCTTTTTTTCATCTTTAACTGCTCTGCTGAGCTCTCATGTTCACAGTTCATTTCCCTTTGACTCTGCATGGATAAAAGTTCCACCCATTGGCCAGTAGTGAGCTGGGATTACAGCATGAGGCTTGCATCTCTCTGCTGGTCTGCCATTGAAGTGTATATTGGATCTTTTTATAGAGGACCATGGAAATTACTCTCATATTAAAACCACATATAGCTTCCAGCAGGTACTTGCTTTCTTTTTCTTTTTTTTCTTTTTTTTTTTTTAAGTTTTTAAAAAGTTTTCTTTTTTAAAAGTAGGCACCAGGTCAACAGCTTTGCAAGTGAATCCGAGAAAAACCTCACCAGAATATCTTGACACGTCAATGAGTTATGTCAAGCAGGTATTCCTTTATTACAGCGCTGGGTACGTGGGGGATAGCTCCACCATACATGTACACTGAGGGGATGAACAGCTACATGTTTATAGACAGGTTAATTGCATATTCATTACAACGTAAAGAAAGGAGTTACATATTCATTAGATTTCCGAGAAGTCATTAACATAGTACCCTGCCCTTGGGGGCATGCGTTCTGGGAGGGGGTGATTCACTAAATTTCCAAGAAATCATTAACATAGTACCCTGCCCTTGGGGCATTCGCTCTGGGAGGGGGTGAGGGTCCTTTGTCTTCTTCTGGTAGTCGTTGATGAGCAGGAACTTGAAGTTTTGCAGGAGCCTCTTGTGTTGTCCAGACATGATCCTTACTGTGTAAGCCTGGGCCCTGAATCACAAGATATTGCATGCATATACATAAAGGCTGAACTGAGTGACATGGCTTAAGTTCTGCTCTTCGTTGTAAAAATATCACACAATCACACAAATATCTGGTATATTTTGAATGGGCTCTTGGTAATGTATATAGACTTTTCTATTTATGTACCTCTTCTTCCATTGATAACAGATGCAGTAGTATACACTGCTTCTTTTAAAGACAAAATTCTAAGAGAATGAAACTCCAAGCAAGCATGTTTTTCACTAGAATGACAGTTACATTGATAATTGCATTTCTTGAAACCTTGGCAATTGAAGAACCGCTTTGGGGAATGCTTTGGTTAAGCAAAGGTAGCATCATTAACTAGCACAGTGTAAACTCCATCTGGACAAAAGAGCTATATTCCTATTTGCAGTATAGCATTTATGCTTTGGACTTCCTGGGTTTAAGAAATGGAAGTGAGGTAGATGAACAGAGAGACACCAAGAAGAGTAGATTGAAAATATTAATGATGTGAAAAACCTGTTTTTAGACCATACCCCACTACTGAGGTCAGTTATTTTCATCGCAGTTCATGGGTACCTGGCATGGAGTTCTTGAAAGGGAAAGTTAATCTAGACACAGTGCTATGTTCAGAAGACTATATGGTGTTTACATCAGAGAGAGTTGATATTTTGCTAGCTTAGAACTCAGCCAGGTGAAGTGCATGATGAAGTAGTTATGACTATGAGTGATTTAGATGGATCAGCCTTATTAGACAAGCAGTTCATGAGTTAGATAGTTGTGTAATTTGAAAGTACATTTTAACTCCGTAGTTACCGTTAAGCTGTTAAAATATTCTAAAATACTTACCTCAGTATACAAGAATTTAGCAAGTTAATAAATCTCAATATTTTGGGGAACCTGGAAGACAATAGTAATCTATTATAAGTACAGATCCATACTAGAATCATCTCTCACTGTCCTGAGATACCACATTATGTATACTTTACATTGACATGTGAATAGATAAGGTTAAGTGTGTCACATCTTCCTAAGGGTTACCCCCTGTGAGGGTCAAAGTCAGTTAACAGGGTGGAAGAAATGAAGTTTAAATGGATATTTCCTTACCATATATTTAATTGATGTGAAAGCTTTCTTTTTCTCAAAAATTAATTATCACTTTTTTTTCCTCCCCTAAGCTGTTGTATGTCCTCTCTTCTTTAACGTTCTCATTACTTCATAGTGTATTTTTCTGTTGAGAAAATGTTGTTTATATACATACCTAGGAAAGCTATTCAGTGTTCTCAGAGTTGCTGGTTAAAGAACAATTTCTTTATGTTATTATTTGTATGAAGGTCCTTAATTATATAACTTAATCTGAATTAACCCAACAGCTGGCAGACATAAGATACAATTTCAGATCGAGAGAATTATATTTGCAAGTCAGCATATGAAATGCGTCAGTCAGTCTATTAACGACAGTGGTAGGTTTGGGGAGAATTGATTAGCCAAGGGGGTCATTGTACATTGTGGTTATCTCAGGCATTTTGAGGTCAGAAGAATCATACTACTCATCTTAATGAGCTGTTTTATTGACTCTGCTATTTACATTTGTTTACAACTTCAACAATGATCAAAAGTGCAGATTTCACCAATGTTCCTGGCCTCTTTTATTTCCTTTTTCTTTCTTTCTTTCCCCCCCCCCCCCCCCCCCAGAAAGACCTACTTTTGTTTTTAGCTATTCATGTTTAATATTAATGTTAAAAATCTGAAGCTTATTTCAAGTCAGAATTTCCTAATTCCTAGTAATTGGATCTTGTTATGCTTTTGTCTACTACATTAAATAACTATTATAGAATACCATCTCATGGGGTTGTGATCAAGTTGCTTCTTAATCTTCTTTGCAACAGACTATATAGTGATTTCCTTGCATTTCTTATTAGAAAGTGTATTAATCAGACCACAAAATACTCTAGAGACACTTTTCTGAGGATTTTTAAAGGTTTTCTTATCCCTTTTATCCCCTCTGCCTTTGATCTCTCCTGCTCCCTCTCTCCAGTGCTTTAAAATATTTGTGTTTCAAGTCATAAAGGTCTTAGTGTTGTGACAGAGGTCTGGGGAACATTTTGTGTTTTGTAGTGTGTGAATGTATGTAGATTGGGTTATTATTCCTTCTCTTCAGGGCTAAATTCCAATTGCATAGCACCTTGAATTGCAAAATTCTGGACTCAATGACCTTGTTAGTCACTTCTGTGTCTGTATGCCTGACTGTATATATCTGCCAAATATTTTTCTTGTCAATGTCTTGTAGGTAGAATACATTACCTTTCTCCACAGGTAAATATTATCCTATTTCCCTGCCTTTTCTTCTTCTTCTTCTTCTTTTTTTTTTTTAATCAAATCTTCACTCAGAAAGATGTAGTTCTGGAGCCAAATGCACAATGATACCTCTTCCCACTACAAACCTCAGCCTATAGTTGTTTCTGTAGTATTGCAGCAGCTTATCGATTCTTTTCCCGTGAAGGATGGTAACTGAACAGCCAGTAGAAATGAGAGCAAGTATTGTAGAAAGTGTCCTTTGATTTCTGATTCTCATTAACTTCCTTCTGAATTTACTCTCATGTATTTTGGCCACCTCACAGAGAAATAGGAACAAGATTTTTCTAAGCTGGATACAAAGGGAAGCTTGACCTGCTGTACACAGGATTATTTCAATCAAGGAAATAAAAATATTGTAGTGTAACTCAGATCTATGATTCTATGATTATCTGTCAAAAAATGTCTCTAATAGAAAAAAGCACAGGCTTTAATGTCCCAGGCTTTAATCAAGTTTTAATCTGGAAATATCCTTGGATGGAAGGAATTTGAAAAATATTTAATTCTTCCTTCTCAGATCTTCTAAACACTCTTGTTTCCTTCTCTGATTAGTGCAGCTAGCCTAATTAGTTTTTCCTTTTTTTTTCTTCTCCCCCATCTACAAAGTTCCTCAGACATAGTGCAGCTCATGTACATCTTATCTTACTCTGTATTTACTTGATATCTGTCTCTGAATTTCAGAAGAAAAAAATAGAACCAATGTGGTTGTACATGGACTTTAGGTTGAACAATTTATCTTTCTCCAAAATACAAAGCAGTTTTTATTATGCCTCGTAACTCTTGCTTGTATTTGACTTTCATTGAATGTGAGAAATGAAATCATATTTTGGCAGTGAAATACACTATATTGTGCTTTCATGTTAAAATTCTGATTTTTTATTAACAGCTTTCTTATCCAGAAAATGTTTTTACACAAAACCTAGGATTGACTTGTTTATGGGCAGAGTTATCTGCTGAATTATTTAACGTGAATGAAAAGCTGTGTTTATTATTATTATTATTAATATTATTATAACTAACATGCATATTTGGTTAGAAAATTCATTCTGTTAGTGACACTGGTAACTGCTTCAATAAGGGATAATTCTTCAGTAAAAATCAGTTCTGAGGAAAAAAAAAGCATCAAATTCTGGTAGGTCACTTACTCCCTCACATACCAATAAAGGATGGTCACATACCTTATATTCTCAAACATTTTGATAAATCTGATTTTAAATGATTCATTAACTGGTTATCCTCATTCTGTTAGGTAGATATATTTAGCTGGATTATCAGTAAGTAGTATTTCCAGGCACGGCTGTATTGCTTTATCTCATCTTTCTCTTGCTATACCACTATTAAACACTGAACAGACTTGTGTGTTCTGTCTACAATTATTTTATTTTCATTCAATTTTTGCATGTGGTTCTCATCATCCTGCCTTTTCACTCATCAGGTAAGTAGAATTGTCATGGAAGGAGTAACGCACTTCACTCGTAAGAGAGAAGCAGCAATATGTTTCATTGATATAATATAGCAATTTAACAAAGTTGATTGTAAATAAGAAACAACATAACAAGATTTGATGGCAAGGTACACTCAATTATTTACCACATAGATGATAGGGTCACAAAGTTCAGTATGGACACCCTTGCATTCTAAACTCCTTCTCAGAGAGGAGCCTAGGTGTTGCTGGATTCAAACTTAGTCCCAGACTTGGTCAATGGTTTATGTCTAAGGGCTGAGGAGCCCCTCCCATTAAATCACAAAGTTCAGACTGGTGAACCTCGCTTTCTAACCTTTGCTTTCTAAATTCCTTGAACCAAAGAGGTAAGGAGCCTAGCTAGGTGCAGCTGAATCCACTCCTAGTCCCAGCCTTGGTCAATGGTTTATGACTAATGTTTCTATGTGCACAAACAGTCTAAGATATAATCTTAGCAAAGCTTACAAAGTTTAGCAAGCTATTAGTCATTTCCTTACTGAGGAACTGTAGAGGCAAGGAACCTCTTGATGTCAAAGTGTAAGGGATCTCTGCAGCAGGTGTAACCTTGGGAGGGGTCCCTAGTCAAAGGGAGATCCTGTTGTGCAGCACATTGCCGTATAAGAGAGCTCAAAGGGCTCTTGGGCTGCTCACTATTTATGGGGTAAGATGACTGATTTATAGTCATATTTGCTTACAATATGCAGATGTTAGTTTCTTCCAAATTTGTCTTGAGTTGTCTATCTCTCTCAAGTCCACTGTAAGCCAGACACAGCCTTTATGCATCTATCACAACCAACACTGGTGGTTATCACTTGAGCAGGGCTATGGGAAATAAAGCTGGGAAGGTGGCAGCAGGGGAACACACCATCACAAGAATAAAAGTGTCAAACGGTCATTTCAGGCTAGGAAGAATAGGGGGAAATTTAAATTTAATACCTCTCAATGTACTGAAAAACATACACCATCTTGTGTATGTGGCCTTTTAAAATATCAGACTTCAAATCTTTTGGGGTGTTAACAGTTAGCTTTTACATCTAGATCACGTTTACGGCTTCCACATTTCTGTCTTGCCAGACTACGACATCTTAATTGCAGTTCTACAGCTGTGTACTAATAGATAGGTACAATGGCATAAAACTAGAGTTACGCAGCAATGACACAGCCCACACTTGTAATTTATACGCAAATTCTGAAGTTTCAATGTACCTAATATTTAAGCAAGAAAAAAAAAAAAAAGAGAAAAAAGTGGAGTGACAAAGAGGTAATCTTCTGTTTTCAAAAACATATTTTCTTGTTTACTCATTACTAGATATTAGATTTAAGGAAATCAGCATATCCAGGATTTGAATTGTCAGTCATGACTTTGACAAATGTAACTTGCACTTTTGTGTATGTACATCTCCTTACATTCTCCATATGATCTAGGGAGGATTTGAGACTGTTATGACTCATTAAAAAAAAGGATTCAGTTCATGTCATAATTCTGGAAGCAAATTAATGATTTCAGGAATTTTTGAATCCAAAACTATCATGACTCTAACTTCCACTGGTAATTCAGTATGAGTAAGAACTGCAGGAACTTACCAAAGAATGTATGATAGAAGAAAGTGTTAACATTCATCAGTGGAAGGTGGCAGGTGAAAAAAAAACACATTAAATTATAGTGCCAGGGCCACAAAGAATGTAGTAAAATAAGACTTACATTAGAAAAGCAACATAAGAAAGAAAACACAAAAGAAAAGAAATTATAGTGAGTTTACAAGGGATAAAGATCCTTATGAAAAGATCATTATGCAGACCATTACATTTGCCAGACATTGCTTGTTAAAGTCATAAACAGAAGAGGAGAAAAAGACAGAAAGAAAATATCAAATTGTACTAATCAAATAGTTCACGGAAATACACAGGAAATATCTAGTTTCAAAGAAAGAAAATACAATGCCATATATATGACCCAACCTTTGTACACATAAAGGAGCTCTTTCAAATCAGATCACGAGGTTTGACTTGACTCTTGGTTTTGGGGATATACAATACCATAAAAGTAAAGTAACTGCACTGAGCATCACCTGGGGAACTGTCAATATCAAATTAAACAAAAATCTGCTAAAGAGTGTTTGGATAAAGCAGGTTTAAGTGGACTTGGTGCACTCTCACAGATACTAGTCTGAAGTTCATTTAAGAATACTGTATTGACTTATGGGCTAAGATAGAAAATGTAAGATAACTTTAACAGAAGTTTTGCTTTCTCTTAATGCCATGTGCTTTCGTTCTTTGTAAAAATGATACGACAGCTGTTCTGTATCCTCAAGAACAGAACTTGGCATATTTTCAAAATAAGGAAAATCCTGTTTCTCTGAGCACTTTTCCTTTTTCTGACACATTATAAAGATCTTACATGGCATCCTCCATGGTGAATTCTGCCTGCCTTCCTTTCCATTTCTTCTTATTGTTTTGCTTCTCACTGACAGAGCTTATTGGTTAATTGAGCTACCTTGGTGATGTGTTTTTCCATGAAACAGTATAAGCATAATGCTCAATTATACTATAATGAGTCTCAGTTTGAAAATATTGGAAGAAGACATCTGAATTAAGCAATGACAAGAATTGTCCTTCACCATGGCTGATTAGGATATTACTTTGATTTACTATGTTTGGCAGTAGGATTTATATACCAACCTGCCATTAAAATCTTATGATGAGATCTCAGGAGTCAGCACATAAGTATTACTACTATTATATCTTCGGTAAGCATAACATGAAGACAAGGTCTTGAAGTTCAAGTGAAAGTTTTTTACAAGGTATTTAAAACTTAAACTTCTAGAAAAAAAAAGGATACAGACTAATCTTTTCTGAAAGCCTGATTTTTCCTTAGCACTAGAAAAAATCTGATTATCTTAGCTACATAACCTTTGGTTTTGATCATATTTATGGAGTAAAGATTAATCTAAAAATTAATCTACAAAGTATTATTGACTTTTTGTTCCTGGAAAGGTCCACATAAATAGAAATTCATCATAGAAACATAGAATGGTTT
>VXAA01000318.1:20839-42496 GCA_013399115.1 Anseranas semipalmata | reverse complement strand
AAATCTTTGCTTCCAGAATGTAATTGGGGAAGGATTTCTCATAGTCCATCTTTAAAACAAAACATGACAAAATCCATCCATTTCCTGGTCGCAGGACTGACCTGTGTGGGTGCATCCCTCATGGAGATAAGATACAGAGTCCACTTCTGTCTGGTCCTTCAGTGCTGATGAGCATTAAAAGGATCACTCCCTGTGTAGTACTCCCCATTACTGCACCTTGTTTAAGAGGGTGCAAACTGATAATTTTTCTACAAGGGATTTTGCCTTCCTACACCCCTCAGGATGTCCAGGGCCCTGATGAAGACTAGGAGGAGAAAGCAGTGTGGCTCTTCCGTGAGCTGCCAGCCAAATCAGTTGTCCAGGCTGTGGCCAGTTCAGATAGTCCATAGGTTTTAACAGGCAGATTCAACACTGGGGAGCAGCTCTTTCTGCTTCCCGTAGATGTCAGGGCCTTCACATTAACTCAAATGATTCAGTCTGTCCTAAGCTCTGCCTCACCAAGATCCTACAAATTCATCCTCCACACTGCCAGTATAGATAGAAACAAAGATGACTTGGAGAAGTTTGTTTAGTCTAGGAAGAGAAGAATATAGGAAGACATGATAACCATTTTCAAACATATAACAAGGTATCACAAAAAAAGAGAGGAATAAATCATTCTCCATAGACAATGGGAAGATAATAGGTAATGGGCCTACATTGCAGCTGAGGAGACACAGACACTAGTGGAGAAAAAATCTAACTGTTACCACAGGGCAGCACAGAAATATATTGCTAAAGGGGAAGGGGGGTCTCTCTATCCTGTTTTTTAAAAGTCAGGTAGAAAAATGTCAGAATACATTGAAATATGTCAGAAATTACACAGAAAAAGCTGCACTTTCCTTGGGGCTGTGGGAAGGACTACAATACATTTCAATGTCCCTTCCTGATCAGCTGTCTACAAGTCAACAAATTAAAAAGCAGCCATAAATATTCCGAAAAATAAGCACTCTTAAAAAGTTTCGCACATGTATCATGAAAAGACAATGAACCTTTTTCAAAAACAGTGAAACATTTTCTTCCCTAGGATGTCACACACACAGTGCTGGCACAGGACTGAATTCTGTCTTTCTTACTTCCATTACATAAACAATGCTAGTTTGAATTGAAGATTAAAAAGTAAACATTTGGGGCCAAATTCTTTGCACGTGCAAATTGGCCTGGCTCCAGTTACACTCCATGGATTTATGCTGGGTGTTGTTTGCCACGCTGGGGCCTGGCCATTTGACTTAAAGTCTCCCCTTGACTTCCCCAGCCTTTGAATCGAGTCCTCGAGTGAGTCTGACTCTCTGCTCAGGCGGTGAAGGATCTGCACAAACACGCCGAAGTGCTTCAGGATGGCTTGAACTGTGGGAGCATTCATGGCTGTGTCTAATTAAGCAAGTACAGGGAGCCAGAAAAAAAAATGGTCAAGAGCAGTTAAATCCAGGAAGAGGTCAACCCCATTGGTAATTAGCAGGATAATGGATCAAAGAACTCCGCTTAGCACAGGAAATATTGAGCACCTCGTCTTTATAGCTGAATCTGATAAAACTTGGGTTATACATTTTCTACTAAATGAACCGGAGGCAGCTCCAAACAGGAGGCTATTGTTTAACCTCTGTGGGAATTTCGGTTGGGTTATTGCATGCTTGATGTGCTACAGAAGAGCAGCCCTTATGCCACATACTGATGTAGGTCTAATGATCTCTTATCTTGACATCCACAGTGGTTATTCCAAAAGCAAACAAAAATGAAAGCCTTTTAAATGGCTTTGCCTCTAAAAACACTACCTCTGTGTCGTGGTTTGTTGTTTTTTTTTTTTTCATATTGTCTGTCCCATTTCTCTTCAGCTTAACCAGTAAATATATCCAGTGCTTTATTTTAACGGATTTCTTGTTCAAAAGGATTAGTGTGCTGGTTTTGTATTACATCCTTCTAAAACTTAATCGGAAAACTCTGTTCAGACTGAAAATGTCAGAAGTAAAAGTGAAAAGAGGGAAGGTCTTCAGTGCTCTTGTGACCTTAATCCCTAAAAATTACCTTTCTGCAAATACTGCATTACTCCAGGTCTGTCCCTACTGACACTATACTTTCAGTTCTTTGCAGCATCCTAGTTAAGGAAGTAATGCACATGTCATATTTGCTGGAGTTAATTTGAAGTATGTCACCCTTTAGGTTTACGGAGTGAAGAAATTAAGAAAAAAAGATGACAATTAAATATTCAGTGTTAAAAAAAATGTTTTGTTTACAAATAACTGCTGTTCAATAGATAGAACATTATGTGTTTTTCACTGCTGATTACAGATGAAAAAAAATCTGCTTTCATGTTTCTCCCTGGCAACATTGCTGGATGTATCCTTACAGATGACTTTGATGTAAATTCTCTACACTCCTTTAATAGTCAATGGTGTGTTTAGTTTTTCCCCAGGTAAGTAAGAACACCTAAAATTAGGCTCCCCCTCTGACCTGTCTGGGAGGACCCTGTCCCTATCCATAGATTGTACAGAATAATGTTTTAGTTCTCCTTTTAAACACAAGCAGCCTTTCATTTTTGGCTCCAGCACGGGACGTGTGACTAGGATCAGGAGCCATCTGAGGTGGATCAGCCACATTCGGAACAGAAATCATCTCCATCAGCAGCAAATACATTGTAGAAGACACCTTCTTCTTTTGCTGTTCCCTCCCCTTTGTAGGACACATACCACCTCTGCAACTCCTGAGTTGCACGCCTGAGTCCATAGTATATACTACATTCTGGATACCCAAAAAGTGTACAGGGATCCAGTCCCAGTTTCCGTTGCCTAGCCAAACTGGACTTGCCTTAGCAGAATCAGAACAAGGGTCATGCCACAAACAGCACTTTGACCATACACAGCATATTCACAAGACCCCCTGTTTTTTCACTGTGAAATAAAGGCTTTCTATGTTTTGTGGTCATTAAACTGGAGTGGAGCACAGTTTCTAATTAATGATTACGAAAAAGAGAAGGGGGGTGGAGGGGATCGCAAAAGTCAATTACCACAAAAGCCTCCATAGCAACTAAACTGACTAGTTCTTTTCTTTTAAGCCTCCTTCTAAATGCCATAAGCACAAAGCATCCAGGCCTCCCTACAGCTCCTCGGTGCCAAGTGGATTAGGCTGGCAGAGACTGTGCTGGTTTAATCCCCTTTAATGCCTTGCACCTTCAGTCTGATGAGCAGCCAGGTCCTTTCGCTCCAGTTCCACACTGAGCTCATCAGCCAAAATGGCTTATCGTTATCATCATCAATAGGGAGCTGCTTTTCCCTGTGTTCCAGGCCTTCATTCTGTTTAAAAGAGCTTAAGAAAAATACGAGATTTAACGGAAATTTTCCTACTCTTACTATCTCAGCAGCAAGTTGCCTAGTGAAGAGTAGTAGCATTTATGCACATTGCCCTTGAAAAGTGTAACTGAAAACTTGGAAACAAAAGGCTGATTTCTGGCAAGTCCTGGAAGACTACTTCTCACACAGCAGCGAGATGGCATTTATTCACATCTGAAGTGTATCCCACTGAAGTCCAACACCAAGTAGTATTTCACAGCCTTTTCTGTATTCAGGGTAGGACAGGTTGGATCATACTTGTGATTTTGGAAGAACCAGGAGAGAACGGGTATTATTCAGCCCTAGGAAGGGTGGGGGTCCCTGGGCTCACACACACCACAAAAGCCATTTCCATAGGACTTTTTATTCCTATTACTGGGGCAGAAGTGGAAATAGTAAATCACAGGAAGGGCAGAAGAAATACTGGTAAATCTGGAGACGTACCCCCCACCCTCAGTGCTGGAGTTTAGAAACATAACACTAAGCCTGTTCTGGGAAAAGGGATAAGTTCTGTTTACCACTCAGCTGGACTCCTGCAAACCATCATTGCAAAAGCATGGGCAGTTCAGTTCACAACTTATTTCTACTTTTGTATGCCATGGTATGTAGTGATATGTTGGAGTACAACATCTATTGTAACATGGTAATTGACCATCAGTCCTGGTAGTCTCAAGGTCTTCCATGCTTAGCTAACTCCGTGTTGTGGTGTAAGAACTTATACCCCAAGAAGACAGTTCAGGCTCTGTAGATGGCAGCAACAGTAAAATAATTGCCACAGACAAGGCATTAGGAGCCACTCTTTCCAAGCTCTCTCTCATAGGACTTCTCTGAGGGAGCCCAGCCTACAGTTGTCCTTCTACTGTCACTATCAGCTGCAGAGGGGAAAGCGTGATAGCAACAGTGGGAAACAGGCAGATGTATCCAAGTAAGCCCTGGCTGCACAGAGTGGGAATGGGATGAATTTGGCTGTTTATTTTAAATTGTCCAATTACCAACACTTGACAAAGCCCTCTCTAACAAGATTCATACAAAAAGCAATGCATAACTCTTGCAAAAGTTATGAATGACTCAGAAGAAAAAAAGAAAGACATTTCAGTAAACTGAGATAGCTGGGAAAAGACTAGCTTTTAAACAGATGAGCCATTCCTCAAGTCATTTTTAGAGATATTTGAATGTTTTAACTACTTAGCCCTTAAGTTTTCATTGTTGCTGTAATGGTAGCCTTTTCACACACAGCTATGAAAAGTAAGTTAACTAATGTCCCAACATGCTATCAAATAGAAGTTTTTTTTTTTTTTTCTTTGTTATTAGATAATCTTTGGTACTAATCATCATAGGAAATAAGTAAATATTTATTCTCATAAGAGACTGAGAACCTCTCCAAAATTTAGCAAGCCGAAATCCAGTTCTCTCTTGCATCAGTAGCTTCACCACACTGAAGGAGCAAGTCTGAGCACTACTGTTCTAAACAGTGTTGGTATGACAGGGATATCTAACAGATGAATTTCAGGACTGGTTTTTGTACTTGCTCTCAAAGTCAGTTACTTTTCTTAACAATCCTCAAAATTACTTTGAGAGCAAGCATAACACTCATTCCTAACATTCACCTGCTAGATAATTCTGAATGGCTGGCAGTGCTTAAAATCCCAGACAATTCATTGCTATCAGAAATATTACCATGTTGTTCATATATTCACATGAAATCTTTGATACAGTATTTACAGATGAAGACAGATATAAACCAGGAGTTATTTCTTGCTTTGTATATCACGTATACCTTTGCACAGTCTTAGCCTAAACTGCCAGAAATAGTACAGTACAGCAGTGTTGTGAATCAGACACATTACTTTATAGAAGGCAGCAAAAGAGTGGAAAGCTTCACCGTTATACTACATGGAAACATTTTTTCTATTTTGCTCTGGGGTGGGGCGATGCCGCAGCTGTCCTGCATACCAGCCCGACCCATGCCAGAGGCATTTGTATTGGCCTCTGGCTTTGCTGACGGTAGGGGACAGAGCCATACTAAACTGGGCTTCAAGTGAGCAGACAAGCTGACAGCTGACAGTGGAAATGATGCTGGAGATAGTGGGCTGTTGTTATTAGGACATCATTTTCTTAGTTCTACCTGCTCTTAAGCATCTGGTTTTCAAAACTTCCACAAGTTTTGGGGTTAGGATTCCATTCACCTAACTGTAGCTTTTCAAAAATCTGTTGTCTAGGCTAAGCCATACCTATATTTCCCATATAATCAGTAGAGGTAATTCACCCTTCTAACACCAGAGGAACTTCTTTTAATTTACTAGTGAAAAAGTCAAGAACACTATCTAAGACTATGAATGGGATCAGCTCATGCACCAAAATGCCTGTATTCTGGTGTCCATATATCATTTTCCATGTGTGCTAGGAGTCTAAGCTCCCATCATAATCAAGGACAATCTAGTCAATACAGTCACTGAAGCCTCGGAAACATGTAAATTCATCCTGAAGTAGTGACTACACAGCTGAATGTCTCTCCAGGTTGCACTGACATTAACAACTAGGTCTCCCTCACCTGCGAGGGGAGCTTGGACATATCAGCCTCTTGCAGGCACTAATCTGTCCTGTTCTGTGAGCTCACTACCACCCAGAGGCTTTACCTTGCAGATGCCCAAAGTCACATTACATAAATCTGATTCACTCAAGTGGAATTCAGAAATTATTAAGTTGTACAGCCACTCCAAATTTGGGAGTGAGGGACATTGCTGCCTGTTCACAGGATGGTGTCCCTGATTTTGAGAGTGAGAAACAGCAAGGACAGTCAAGTTCCCCTAATCTCAAATAACTTTTCCTCATGGGCATTCATTGTTGTCTATAACATGGCCTGAACAAACATCCAGTGGAAAAAAAAAAAAAATCCTATTAACTTCAAACAACTGTGGATGAGATTCTCAGTTTGTACATGCGACCTATGGCAAACCAAAGTGTCTGTCACCTCAGCAACTCAGATAAGTTACTAAGAAAGGATTGAATGAGGATGTCTGTCTGAAGGACAAATTATCTTGCATCAACTTTATTTTTCTGGATGAAAAATTCCTGCCTTACGAGGCCTTTGGCCATAAAACGAGAAGGACATAAAACATGAAATTGATTTCTTTCTGTGTTTATTGAAATATGATCGTTGTGTTAATAAATCTCTCTTTAGAATGGGAATGAAGACATGCTGTGTGGTCTGTAATTAACATGATCAGGCAGTTTTCAATCTTCCCCAAAGCTAAGGGTTTATTTGTAGGGGCATTTTTAAGTCATATTTCTGTGCATTGTTTGAAGGCAAAATTTAACAGTGTAAGGGTGTGGGTACTACTACCTCAGCTTCAGCTCTGTCTTTGGACATTTGACTCTGAGCGCATACAGCATATCTGTGAACACTTTCCTCAGCTCAGAGTGGAAATAAAGTGTCTTTATGGCTTCTTTGCAAATAGCGCATTGCTACTCTGTTCCATGATTTGCTTCTGAAGAAAAGCTTTGCTGTTATAGGAATGAAAATGTGTTTTTATGGAAAAAGAAGTTATGAGTTGGAGTCAACGGAAACTACTTAAAATGCTAAGGGCTAAAATAAATGCTGGCCTTATGTTTTAAACTGATTTAAATGCTTGCCATAACTGGGCTATCTTTCAGATTGTATTGATTCTATTACTGTGGTCCAATACGTTTATGGGCTTCCACATAAGATCTGAGTAGACAGAGTGTGTGATTCAGATGCTGAGTTCCATCTTTCTGGTATATAGGATGGCACCATTGTGGATCAGGAAACACAGGACACTTTTGGCATATTTACCCATCTGACTAGAGGTGGCAACAGTTTGCTACAAATAAAGAGAAAATAAGGCATTTTAAGTTGGTGTGAATCAAGGTTTGACCTGAGTGACACAGATCACTCATTAAGGCCTTTCAATCAGCTTCATTCTGCATTCATGGTCCTCATTTGGGCCTCTGGTCTGGGTGCCATTTTTGAAGAGAAGGAGACTGTCAGCTGATGGGGACCTTTGAGCACAGGGCTAAGCAATGTGTCAGAGCTGCCGACCAGCACGGGAGCTCCTTTCCCCCTCTCCATGCCCAACATGTCAGGCAGGGCTGCTGAGTGAGTCGAGTAATCTGCCGAGCAGCTGTGGCTGCAGCCCGGGGGCACCGAGCATATCGAGGCTGTGAACTAATGTTGAGCTGCACAAATACAACGGACAGCCCAGGCTGTGGGGGAGGTGGAAAAGGGAATTAATTGTGAATCTTGAGCTCAGTGTGCATGCATGAATGCTCAGACCTGAATGACTTCCACAACTGCGCTTCAGAACATGTCAAGTAAGGAAGGAAAGACTTTTCCTCCACAATTTTCAATAGACTTTAATGTTTTTATTATCCTCTGACAACTCAGTTACAGTTTGCCCTTGAAAAAGCTTTGCATTGCATTACAGAGAGCTGGCACCTAAAAGTAACAATTAGCCCTGTTCAATAAAATACCTACATTCCATTGAATCGCAGACGAGTCACAAACAAAACATATCAGTAGTTTTAATCACATAATTCATGAATCTGGGCTGTGTTTTCAGATAAATATCTCCTGAAAAAACTCTTCTCCAAGAAAAGAGCGTGTTTAAAGTGGAGACAATAAATGAGAAGACATGTGTTGAAGCAGACTCTCAGATTCATTTATTTCTTGTCATTATTTTGCGTGCTTTTTCCTCTAAGAAAATTTTCATTTTTTCAAGGAATATTACTTTTTTAGCATCCACAGAAAGAAAGGAAAACCAACCCTTTCTAGCTCCAGAAATCCATTCACACAAGTCTTGCTTTGTCCACCCAAGCTGCTTATAAATATGCAGGTGCCACAGTTTCTGCAGCATACATGATAAAATCCCTCTGCTTTTGACAACATTTTATTTTTGCTTATGACTTCACACAGGCATCAAAATGAGGCAGGCTGGAAACACTGTGGGTTAGGTCCATTTTCGGATACCTCATGTTAAGATGAGGTAAAAAAGAAAACTTAGAAAACTGTCTTTTCTGATTTCCAAACAGCCACCTATCAGAATATGTGTTTTAAACAGAGCTCCCTGAACTGCTTTATATATTGTCCAGGTTGATATTTGTGTGATTGCAGATTTCCATTAATTTAGTATACGAGCTGAATGAAAACTAGCTGAAGAATGTCTGGGTGTGCTGCAAGCCCACCTCTGGTTGTCATGTTTTCCATTGTTGCATTGTCCTAAATCAAACACAATATAGTTTACATATCAGCTCCTTAGACTTGTGAAAATCTTTGAAAGCAGAATTTCAATATCTGAGCCTATTATTTGCATGAGTCCTGCCTCCACCCTCTCCTACTTCCTCCAATGCAGGCCCCATAGAATACGGAAACAGAGAGCAAAATATAGATTCCTGGGAATTCATGGAAAACCCATTGATTTAAGGAATGGTAGATCTATGGACTTTGATGAAGGGATATGAATAGAGCCAGAACAATCATGTTTTTATGGCAAACTTCCATGAGCAGGGTTTGTGGGCCAGATGAACCCACTGTTTTCACACAAATAATCTGACAATTAGAAAATTCATGTGGCTGTATTCTTTACCAGTATGACCGCTGCTCTCCTTTCTGTTTTCCTCCTTTTCACTTAGGCCTGCCTTCTTAATGTGTTTGGTTCCCTCCATGATGGCCTTTTGCTCACCTGTTCCAGCCTCTGAAGAGAATGGGGAAGCCACAAAAGCAATGTAAGATATCTATTGTTTCTTTATCCACAAGGGAGCTATTTAGCAGGGGGTAGAGACATGACCAATGTATGTAAATAGCCTCCTACAAGAACTGGTACCTTTTTCTTCCAGCATACTCAAGGCCCATGAGATAGAGAAACTTTCCTTCTTGGACTAGATCAAGAGTATCCATACTCTAAGGAGAAAAGGAAAGGAAAGGAAAGGAAAGGAAAGGAAAGGAAAGGAAAGGAAAGGAAAGGAAAGGAAAGGAAAGGAAAGGAAAGGAAAGGAAAGGAAAGGAAAGGAAAGGAAAGGAAAGGAAAGGAAAGGAAAGGAAAGGAAAGGAAAGGAAAGGAAAGGAAAGGAAAGGAAAGGAAAGGAAAGGAAAGGAAAGGAAAGGAAAGGAAAGGAAAGGAAAGGAAAGGAAAGNAAAAGGAAAGGAAAGGAAAGAAGAAAAGAAAGAAGAAAAGAAAAGAAAAGAAAAGAAAAGAAAAGAAAAGAAAAGAAAAGAAAAGAAAAGAAAAGAAAAGAAAAGAAAAGAAAAGAAAAGAAAAGAAAAGAAAAGAAAAGAAAAGAAAAGAAAAGAAAAGAAAAGAAAATCAGTTTTCCCACCATATGCCTTGTTCTGATTGCTCCCCAAGGTTTGTTCCCTCTGCCAACCTTTTTAGCACAGAATACAACACAGGGCCCAGCCTCCAAGGTTCATGAGATTTCTAGAAGCTGACACAAGACAATGCCTTATGTTGCCTAAATTACAAGTGCATGAGACACAGACAGATTTGTACTTTTTGATGATAGTGGATCTGATGTCAGATTAGATTCTGGCCTCAACCTTTTTGCAGTAGTTGTGCAATCAGTTACCACCACAAGAGCAACTGAGTCTAGCACTGGCAACCCTAAGCAGTCAAAAGTACAGGAGGCTCTCAACTGAAAAACACATTTAATACTCAACAGCTTTTTATTAAAACTTTTGAATTTGTATTATCTGCTCACTGGTTATTATGCCTTTAGGGTATCCTTCTCTCACACTGTCAAGGTTTTCTCTACACCTACAAAATTTAGCTTTTTTTTTTTTTTAATTTGGATTTTGAATTTTAGAAACAAATGTTCTGAAACAGTAAAATAATTGAGTAGCATTATGTAATTATAAATATATATATAAAGAAATCACAGAAACAGGAAACAATTTATATAAATACATGTATAATATTCCTAATTAAGAAACTGAGGAAAAATCCCAACTCTGAATAATCAACCTCATCTTTCCTTATTCTGGTCTATCCTGCTCTAGCTAATTTAAACCTGTCACAGATTTTAGATCACAGAAAGCAAAGGAAAGGCAAACTGGGAGCACGTATGTCAGAACTGACATACATGGCAGAACATAGCATTTCATGTGACATGAAAGGTTTTTTCCACCACTGACTTAAAGGCTCATCCAAGCCTACCGTTGTGACTGGCTAATACCACCTTGCAATGGTGGAAGCTAATATAGAAATGAAAATGAATACAATATTCGTATAAAAATAGAAGTACTCTTTCAAACTGAGACCATATCTGAGCTACTCACAGTTACCACATGTTGGGAAGGAGAAAACCAGAGTTGTATAGAATTTCCTTGCTGATCTATCCCAAGCATTGATAAAACAAAACCCATTCCTCCCATAAAGTTGGTGCCATTTTCATGAACAAGTTTCTGCAAGCAGAACCATTATCGGTGCTTCTTGAGTCCATCATCATTGTGCTGTGCTTTATGTCTGAGTCTTAGTTTTTTTGAGGTTGCAAGTGGAGTAAAGTGCTAGGTAATCAGAATAGGTGCTTATCATAGAATCATATAGAATCATAGAATGGCTTGGGTTGGAAGGGACCTTAAAGATCATCTGGTTCCAACCCCCCTGCCGTAGGCAGGGATGTCACCCACTAGATCAAGTTGGCCAGGGCCTCATCCAACCTGGCCTTGAACACCTCCAGGGATGGAGCATCCACAGCTTCTCTGGACAACCTGTTCCAGTGCCTCACCACCCTCACAGTGAAGAATTTATCTACTTATATCACTTAGAGTAGAATTTATCTAACAATGATGCAAAAATATTCTGAGCACATTAGATTAATTTACTCTGAATGATGATGCTTTTAAACACTGAACATGATACTTTATTGAAATAAGGAAATTTCTTAATAGCTCTATTCTTTCTGTGCTTTATTTCAGAGTTTCTGACTATTCTGTCTCTGATTCCTGCTGCCTTCATTTTTAATACAGATTTTAAAACAATGTTTCATGTTCAATGTTTCATAAGGAGTATGAGAAGACTTAAATTCTTGTTGCCATGACTTCTTGGGTGTTTCCCACAGATTGAAAACATTAACTAGCTTTTGGCTACCTTTAATCTGCAGTTTTTAATTGTGGTGGAACAACAGAATAAAGTAACAGGCTCAAATTCAGATGCTCTCTTTCATCGGGTAACAAATGTTCAGTCTTCTAAGAAAGCACATGCCTGGCCTGGCTGTATTGCACTCCACTTGTGCCATGCGTAGAGGTAGGAAGAAGCGTAGTCTTGTATGTCCCAGTTTCCCAAACATTCAAGCAAAAGAGAAGTCCATTGTGCTGTGGAAAAGCCTGCGGCTATTAAAAAGATTCACATTTCTTTAGGGTGACAGCTGAGCTTCATAGACCAAGATTTTTATGCTAGAGCAGAACAAGTAATGTCTGTAAAACACAGCAGCAGCTAACATTTGCTGGGATGCCTGGAGAAGGAAGGTGCTGAAAAGAAACTGAAATAATTCTCGTGCAATTTAAGATTCATTTACTACATCAGTGCATCAGTTCAGAGCTTCACATAATTGATTTTATTTTCCAGTCAAAACTTCGCCAATTTACACTTTAATCATAATTTCTGGAATTTAATGGTATCATAGTATTATAGTTTTTATTCCCTCAGCAATTTTCTAGGGGGAAAGTAAATTTAATTCTAGGTGCTTCAGGATTTGCCCAGTTTTGCAATGATTTTTCTCATCTTTGCAAAAATCAAAACCGAAGAGGTTACAGAAGCAATTATTTTTATATACTAGTCTTGAATGTAAACAATTTTTACAGCTTTTATTTATTTGGCCATGTAAATGTGCTGCACCTGAATTGCATCCAGATACTAGACTGTGTGCAAACACAAAAGCAATAGAAATCCTAACAAAACGGTCTCACTGGGCAGATGACAACACGTTTTGTGCAGGTCTTTGGTCTGGATAATCAAGGGACCAGGACTGTGATCATGCAAAGTTTCACATTCCCCTTTCAGTTCAGACACATGCAAAGACACGACCGATGTTTGCCATGCTTCTTCTAACTCCTGAAACACCCTTGGCACATGATCAGGTGGAATAATGCCCAGGTTTCCAAAGCAACAGTTTCTGTGACCTTGTGTGTAATGAAAAAATAGGATACTCACATAAGCTCTGATATTGGTATGAAATCTTTCACAGACACTTAGAAACATGATTGTTGTTGTTGTTGTTGTTGTTGTTGTTGTTGTTGTTTTCTTTACTCAACTTGTGTGAAAACACAATGCTGTTTTGATCACAAAACCCATCTCTGGAGCCCATGTGAAATGAGGTGTCTCCCTCCCACCTTTTGTCCGGGAAAAAAATACCCCATTGGAAAATGAATATATTTTGACCTTACTTGAACTCCAGATAAGCAATCTCAGAGTGTGCAAATATCTGCAGTTTCCTTTTATGTGTACTTACAGTAATTATTGAATGTTAGATAGCCAAAGCATGCAGTCACTGAGGTGATACATGAATGACATTCTTTAACCAAAAGAATGCTTGTCATGGTAGAATAACAGAAAAAATAAAAATAAAAATGATACCAACTTAAACTTTCTAACAATTATAAAGGTCGGTTTAAAAGTGTCTTTCCTAAGACTGTCAGTGTTACAAAGGGAAAGATACCTTTGCTATAATTCTTTAGAAGTGCCTCAACCTTCAGTTTTATATGTGTGCTCCAAGGCAGTAGGCACATAGGTGACTAGCAGATGAATGACTCTTCTCAAACTTGCTTTTGTGCAAGAGACAATGACAGAATTGCGATATTTCTTGAGGGGTTATAGAATTCAGGAGAAAGATCAATGGGCGTGATCGCACCTATTCCAGTAAATTAGTCTATGCAATAGAAAAAAATAAATTGATGTTACTCTGTTTGTTTGTTTGTTTTCTTTAAAGGACTGTTCAAAAATAAAGGATTTAATTTGTACAGCTCCGCAGACCTGGTTGCTGCGTTTAACAGCCTTGAAGCTGCTGAAGGACACTGGCTATTTGTCACTGTTGTCATTCTGTCATAATTATCATTCTGTCTTACTGGAGTAAGACAGAATTAGACTCCAGCATTTATATACAAACCAGCAAAATGCCAGCATGCTTCACAGGTGCCAAGAAGCTTCATCCCAGCATCCCTGAAATGTCTGAAAAGGTCCAATTTTTACAAGAAAATAAGTTCTATTCCCTCAGCATGCTCAAATTTGAGGGTAAGGAATTTCAAGGCCTGGGAAGAAAGCAAGTGGATGTATGTCAACAACTTTGTTATAATAAGTTTGCACTTAAAACCCTATCTCATTTGTTCACCCCTAATAATTAGTGTGCTGTATGATCCATGCTTCAACCTTTCTCCTCCATCCACAGTTCTTGATGTCCCAGTTCATCTTGTAACAGGGTGCCATCACTTCACTTTGAAGATAAAATGATCCCATTTGCAAACATTGGACTGAAGTGAACTATCTAACAAAAGGGTTGTGTATTGTCAAAAGCAGTGGTTTCAAAGCATAACAACTGAAAATAAAACATAGGCCCGTTTCTGCATCGGATATGCACTGGTTTATAACATGTCATGCTTAGAAGGCAACATAGATTTCTTAGTCATGTTTTTTTTGTTTTGTTTTCTGTTTGTTTGTTTGCTTAGCTTTGAACTGCTAATTCACCCTTATTTTCCCTTATTTCCTATAGCTCTTGGTTTGCTTGCACTGATCTCAGATTTTTATTTTTTACTTTTATTTTTATTATTTTTATTTGTATTTTTGTTTGTATTTTTATTTTTGTGCAGGTCCCAACAATACAAATTTGTAGCACATAGCTGGAGCTCCTACTTGTTTCAATAATGCTGATAAAGTCAATCTATTTAAGTTGATTAATCAGCCTCAAAAAAGGTAATTCTATCTTTCTGAGGAATTGTGTAAGTGATGAAATTACTTCCTAGAGTGTCAGGAATTTAGAGACCCTCAACATGGCTTTGCTTTTGTTCTTTATGTTAGAAATAAAGAGATTTTATACCTGAATACTTTTAAAAATAAAAAAGACTCAGATATTTACAGGTGGTATTTTAATAACTTAACTTTGTCTAGAGGTCAAGTTCTTAGTCTAAACTAATCGTCCAAAAGTCAACACAGAGATAGAGCAGCTCCAATGTGTTATCCTGCTAATCTTAGATGTTTATCTTAAGATAGGATAAATGGCTCTATAGAGATACAAGTCCATGTTAACTGCAGAGGATGACTTAATGTGTAGTTTAGACTAATTTCAGTTGATGAAGTTCAGAGAAATGAATAGAATATGGGTTTCTCCCTGTGCATCCCCCTGTACCCCTCTTGCCCCTCACACAGTTGACCACATTATTAAAATCTATCATGGCATTTTCAGTCAAAAACTTTAAGAACCTCAGCTGATTTTTTTCCCTTGAGAAGAAATATGCTGACCATCATGTGTGAGTCCCACACATGGTCTTTGGTAGCCACACACTGGTATCTGATCTCAGAGAAACAACCTCATGTATGCAAAGAAAAAATATTCTTTCAGATACTCTACTGTAGTTCTGTAAATGAGGAAAGTACTGGTTCTTTACTGATGATACTCCTAAGCTGTTTGTGAAATCCAGGGAAAGTTCAAAAACTATCCAGTAAGTTCAATGGGTTGCATTTTTGCTGACAAGTGATTTCAGGAACATACAATACAATTGGCAAATGCTGATAATCCAAGAAAACTTTTTTTAAAGAGCTGAACTGAACATTTCTTTTAGACCGTACCACCAAACTCAGACTTTTAACACTAAAATTGACAATACCACTCCTTCAATTTTTCTTGAAAAGTTTCCAAATAATGACTTCATAACCAATATTATATTTCACTATCTCATCATTTCATGCTTGTTCTGAAATAATTGCAAAAAGCATGCTTCACCATATATTATTATCTGATGATATGCTTAATAACTGCCATGCAAGCTTGGTGCCTAATGCAGGGTAAACACGTACTTGCCTGAACGAGCTCTCTCCACGTGCCTGCTGGTGAATGGAATGCAGATGGCTCCCTTGGCTTTCTCCCTGACAGGCTGCAGCTCTTTAATCCATGCATTTGAGCTCTTTACAAGGACTCACGTGAAACAGAGCAGACAAAATACACTGCCCTAAGTAACCATGTACTTAAGACCACAAAATCCCAGAATTATGAGGCTTGGTTCATGAATACCACATTGCCAGAAAGATACTAAGCAGCTGAAGAATGATGGGAAGAGCATCAACTCTGAAGAGAAATAGCTATTTTATGGTAGAACACTGGAAGAAATCTGAATAAGAATGACTAAGAAATGACTAAAAATAGAACATGATAAACAATTCAAAATATCTGAGTATTGCTAATGTCAAAAAAGGTAGATGTATATGGAGGTATAGAAGATAACTGAAAGTGAAGGGATGTACCTAGAAAAAAGAACATGTAGGTAAAAAGCTCTAGTATTCCTGTCAATAAGTTTTGCTCATGTCTGGCTCAGCCTTCCTAAGCCACAAAAACAGAGTAAAAAACACAGCCTGGAAATTATATTAAATATGTAAATCATTTTGTTACTAAATTCCCATAACACTGTTGTAACTTTCACTTCATCCTAAAAAGAAAAAATAAAATAAACTTGGCAATGGTAAACCTTAAAATATGAAATATATGCCTTACATCCCACTAAGTTTTTAATTTTAAGTAATGATGTTAGTACAATTTCAAAATTCAAGACAGGAAATCAGGCAGCAGTTGAATGTAGCATGGAGACATGAGATAGATCTGAGGTCAGAATAAGAGACTGGAATTTCAGAGAAGAAATAACATGATGGATAATATTGCAGGATTGTCATAGGTAGATTATTTGTATTCTGAATTTATGTAACGAAGGAAGAGGCAAACATTGTAGCTTTGATGTGCACAGAAGTCAAAAGAGGAAGTAGAGGAGGAGAAATAAGAAACTAACAATGGATTATTTAAAGTGATATCTAAGATGAAGATTAAAATTAATTTATACTATATTTGAGTTCAGTGAGGTAACAACTCCAGTGCACACAAGACTACAAAGATGAGAGGGAAGTCTTGTCTGTAAAGGCAGATTTAGGTTTCACTGTGACTGAAGATGACCTTTTGAAGAGTTTCAGGGGAAGAAAAAAGGGACTAACCACAACTACACTGGGAGAACAAAAGAAGACCTGCAAGGTAACGTAACAGAAGATAATGAGTCTGTAGTGTTTCCTGAACCTAATAGTTGCAATGTACTCTATTTTTCAAATACTAAGAAGATGGACAGGCTACTTTACCTCAAAGAGAAATCATAGGAAGAACTTAAATGGTAATTTAACTAGTTTTGCTGAACATATTTGAGTATTAGTAGTGGATAGTAGAAAAACATTTGATCTGCCAGAGCAAGGAAGCTAGCAATATAAGTACTTTGTCCAAAGCATCATTAACCAATGAGATATTGACTGGAGAACACATTATTTGACAATGCTACAGTAAAGTTGTCTAGTCAAGAATATTATTTCAGTAATTAGATGATATGAACATTTTAAGTGCTACAGAAAAGCAAGTAATTAAAACACCTGGATGTAGAAGGCAGGTGAATATTAAAAATGTAAACTTCTGTATTCTTAAACAAAAACAAAAACAAAAAAAAAAAACCATAATTTTGTTTACTATGTAGACCATTAGTAGTTTTGGAAAAGTTATTTTTATAGAATAAGTTCTTTTAAATCCTAAATGTTGTATGAATTTTAGTAGACTTGTACTATGCAACAATTTTTTCTACACCTTCTGCCAGCTTGCAAACAACACAGCCCTTTACAAACACAATTAACAAATCTTCACATGGCTCCCATCATCTCCCTCCTGGCTCTGTGGCATACGTAAGCAAGACATCCCACCAGTACTCCTCACCCCATCTGCTTGTCCTCCTTCACAATTCTCTAAACTTCTACAGCCTTAGGAAGATCATCATCACTTTCCCCAAGCCCCATCCATTCTATTTGCTTCTAGTACAGTTTGTCATAATCTCAGATTAGGTTGACTAGGTACTACTACACAGAGGGCACTTTGCCCTTCAGAACTATCCAGCACTGAGACAAAGAAGAAAATCTAGCTGAAGAGTGATAAAACCCACATTAGGGTGACTGATAGCCAAGACAGACAGCACCGGTTAATTATAATGTGCATAAGTAAAGTATACATTGTCATGTTTGCCAAGATGACTAACTGAACTCTTATGGATAATAAATATATTTACTGATGTTAAGAGATGATTGTACAGTTACTAATCCCAAACAAGCTGATTTATTCATAATGATTCATAAAGAATAATTTATCTGGGTTGAGTGAGTCATAGTACTTAAGACTCTATCTCCAGACACATTTCCAGAAATCTGCTTCATGTAGGATCCTAAGGGCCAGTAGCTCTCCACACTTACATTATTTTATCTAACTAAAATAAAGGTTTTCTACTCTGTGCTCCTAGGCGGAGGCATTTCAGGCCTTTCTACCGCAAATGTTTGATAGCCTTTGATGCCACCTTCTGGTTTTAGTAAGTATTAAGTATAGCCCCACACCAGCTGAACCACTGAAACACATACAGTAGCTGTCAAGTTGACATATACAAATCTCCTTAGCAAATTTCTACAGATTTGTTGTGCATATAATGCAGCAATAGGTTTCTAACTATTCTGTTTGTTTTTGTCATCCTTTGTCTCCAGGATAGAAAGTATCCTTTTCAAATAGCAAACACAGACAGTGAGAGTGAAAATCCTCATGACTTCAACTCTTAGCAGCCAACACAAAACAGAGTATATGAAGGGTTTGAACTTGACTAACTAAACTCTGAAATGTATCTGCATGAAAAAAAAAAAAAATCTGTGGCTGTTCTTGCAGACAAGCATTTACATGTACTAGAAATAACCATGCTCTTATGGCATGTCTGCATGCAAGCAAGAATTTCTCAGTACGGACTTTCTTCTGAAGATAACGTTTAGCAGATAAGAAGCTAAAAACTGTTGTATTTAATCAAGTGTAACAGCCAGAGGCAGTCACCTCTAACCATTTTATGAAGGTGGAGAAGAATGTACCACAGGGGCAGCTTATAACCCTGTAAGTCACTGATCTGACACTAGTCACTTGCTACATCTGTAATTCCTGCCATCTGAATGTTTAGTATGGACATGCATTTGAAAGGTTTTTGCTGTTGTTTTGCTTTATTGCAAAACACTAATTTCTGATAAAGAAACAGATAGTACATTCTTGCACTAACAAGTGATGTGCTGTGCTAACTTAAACCTCACTGATCTCCTGATACTGATTTTCTGCCTTGTGCTGTGCATCTGAAGAATGGGAAGTGGAGTGCTGCTCCCTGTCCCACACTATCTGTACGTGACATTATGCCAGATGTATCAATTGCTCACCTGTTTTTCTAGTGAAGAGAGAAGTTACTGCAGTTGTGATTCAGCTTGCAAGATAACTGAGTCTTGATGCATTGAATGGTGAATTATTGATTATTACTGTTTTGCAGGCTACTCACTAGTCCAGAGAGTTGATGCTAGAAAATTCACCTGACAGACTAAAAAGCGAGTTGTTACTGTTGTTCATCACTTGGACTCTCTTCAAACAATATAGCTAGTACTTTCAATTCTTAGAAATGATGTGGACTCTTCAGTGTTATAATACTACAGGATATTATAAAAAGATGTGGTTTGTTGTTTGTTTTGTTTTGCTTTGCTTTGTTTTGTTTTGTTTTCTGTTTTTTTAAAGGATTGTCTCATGCACAGCATAAATACAGAACACATTCTCTGTGTCTCACACAGTACCAAAGAACATAACCATTTCTTAGAGATAAGACCGTGGGATTTGAGGAACATAGTACAGAACTATAAAACAAGATAGACAAGATTTTTAGATTCTTGTACTCCACTAGAATTTGTGTACACTTGCAATGGAGCTTATTTCATCTAAAATCAACCATCTTAAAATTAGGTATCTAGTCAAAGTGGAATACCTAGTCTTTGGTCCAGAGCAAGATAATGTCTATCTCTAGATGGCTGTTTATTTCACCCTAAAATGTATGTTCAGACCACAATGAACGTATCCCGTATGTTTACATCAATGAGTTAAGGCAGAAGCCCATACAGCAAGCTGACATTAGGCACCTAGTTTTCATGTGGCTAGGAGAAAAAGATATGAAACCTCTGCTGAAATTTATGGCATTTTTTGTTTAAGGGCTGATGTTACTTCTTTACATATAATGATTTTTTTTTTAGTTTGTGCCCTTAAATTATAGAAACTTTATTTTTGATAGAGAATACATCTTTCTTTCTATGTTTGGATTATATACAATATTATTGTTACAGGTTTGCACTCTTAATTTTTTTTTTTTTTTTAAATTCCTTACATGAGAAGATATATATGTGTGGTGAGTCAGAATAAAGCCATAGTCCTAGGCCCATTAGATGTCTGTTGTCCACTGTTTCTACCTTTGTGTTTTCACAGAGCTGTGCCTTAGTCTTCTTGCATTCTTGATAGGGAGTTTCATTCCTAATACCATGAGGATTGGATCAGATGTTTCGAACTGTTACATAACATCATTCCACCATAATTTAGAAATGAAAAATCATTACATTTATTTTGTCTCTTACTTTCTTTTTAGAGGTTACGCTCATGTACACTGCTTCAGTCACAAATCTGAAGACAGGCAATCACAGAAAGGGTAAATAACATAGCTGTAGCCTTAGTCCCGAGAAGTAGCACTATAATGCAGTAACAGGCTTTTGCTTTTTCACTCCAGTACTACAGGAGATATTTTTGCCTTCCTTCATTACTGCTACCACTATATTTCTGCTCAACATCCCCCATCTCTGAAATACCACTATGTTCTCCTGTCCTGCAGGACGCACAAGCAGTGCGTCTGAAGTTGTTGCTGGGATGTGTTACTTTGACTGGGTGTTTGGATGCAGGATGTTCATAACACTGTTGGTTTTATCATCTCTGAACTGATAACCATGTGCAGAGCGTTCCTGTGTTGCTTCCAGAAAGTGTAGTTCTCACTGCACAAGCCCCATGGAGCTAACATGGGAATGAACGGTGGTGGATGTGTTCAGAACCTCAGGCTGAATGGCTGACCAGTCTAAACTGAAGCTTTGTCTGGGGTGAAGTATAACAGGAAGACTGAAAATGAGTCCTGGTCCTCAAATAGCACCTAGATGGCAGGGGAAAAGTGTCACAGGAGAAGCCATGTGCTAGCTCTAAATTAGCCCAGACTTGGTTTTGTGATGTTCTTTAGAAAACAGGACTAGAAGGAAGAATGAGAAAGTTAAAAAATACTATTTCTGCGAACACTGTGGGAGCTCCTTTTATCTGGTGATTTTCCAAAACTTAAATGTTTGAAAGCAGTAGTTTATTTGATCCATCCTCTGCACCTAAGGAGATGTTTCTGTTTCAGAAGAAAATAGCTCAGCATTCTGTAACTTTCCAAAGAAGTCAGAGAAAAGTGTAAAGAAAATGTGCTTAAATAACATTTTTTAATGCTCGGTCATGTCATATTAAAAACACCTCTCACATTACTAAGAAGCTTTGTATAACATAGGCCTCCTTCTGTTTGTTTCTACATACTTTTTCCAGGACTGAGCTTTTTCTTTTTGTATAAAACAGCCTCAACCTTTGAAAGGACAAGGTTTTGAGAGCTGTCTAGAGCTCATGTTATTCTTTCCCTACTACAACGTGCTCTTTTTGTCTGATGAGTCAAAAACTGATCCCACAGAGCCATCATGCAGTATAGTGCATTGGATATGTGCTATTGTTAGGAGACCTGGGTTATGACTGATGACGCTGATACCCTCATGAGAAACGAGACCTGGAAATCCAGACAGCAGCGTCTCAGGAAATTCTTGTCTGGGAACTTAATGTCTGAACACACTGAGCTGGAAGAAATTGGTTATGAATGGCCACGAATGCCTCTGAAAGCTTTTCTACCTACAGGCAGAATACAAAAACCACTGCTTGCTAGTTTTGGTGTTCAAGACACAACTCAGGGAAGAAAGTGATGTCAGAAATAAAAGTGGTAGGTAGAAGACAGAAGATAGCTGGAGAATTTCCACAACTGGAGAGATTTCATTAGGACAATCAGAGGCTGAAAAGCTGTTTCATCTGCAGAACATCATTTCCACTGTTTTTGTTGTTGTTCCTTTCCTTTCCTTTCCTTGCCTTTCCTTGCCTTTCCTTGCCTTTCCTTGCCTTTCCTTGCCTT
>VXAA01000318.1:0-20737 GCA_013399115.1 Anseranas semipalmata | reverse complement strand
CTCCCCTCCTCTCCTCTCCTCTCCTGCCCTTACAAGCCTCCATGTCAGTCTTTTGGGTGGAAGGAAGCAAGTCAACATGAAGAACGATAAAAAACACCTCCCTGTGTCCTGACCCAGGATAGATAGCTCTAAGATGGTAATGCCCCTGGACCATTCATAGCGCCCTGAAAAGGACAAGCAGTCACTGAAAAGCACCTGCATCTCCACGTGTGCAGATGGCCTGACAGTGATGGAAAAAAACCACCGTTGAGGAGCTGATTCTATATTGTTGCTGTCCCAGTGCTTGGTGACTCAGAGAGCTCAGAGAGTGCATGGTGGATTCCCACGCAGTCTTTCCCTGCCTATGGCCTCAGAAGGACATGTCCAAGGAAAGAAAAGGTGAGGTGAACCTGTGCAGTCTTGCCACACCATGAGTAGAATGTGGCCTAAAAATTCAAAATTATTTTCTAATATTAATATTTTTGTTAACAAGGTGTGTGTTTGCTTCCGTTATTTGGGGAGAAGAAAGTTGAAGTGAAAAGCTGCAAAAGCATGTCTCTATTGGGAAGGAAAACTTCCCTAAATTTTGGCTCCTACTTTAAATAGTTACCCCAATTTAAGCTAATCGCTTATCCATCCCTCCTTGATATTCCCGGATGGGTCAAGTTCTAGATCGTTCAAAAGGAACAAAATTGTACCAAATGATTTTTGGAAAATATACATCCTTAAGGGAATAATTCTAGTGTGTTTTTCACTTTGTGAAGCAACCCCTAACTGTGCAGAGTGGGTATAAAATGTTACTTAAATGCAAATAGTTTTCTACAGAGCAAATGCAAGAACCAGGAGCCCAGAGAAACAGGATCTGGAAATGCTGTCCTAAAGAGCAAACATGCAGAGCTGTACTGCTGACATCTGCAAAATGTGCAAAGCACTCAGTGCTATACATCACAGAGAAGCGTGCTGACACTAACTTGAGATGTCTTTTCCTGTGAGGCATTTTCTCCTTTTGAATCCTGTGAAGTTCTTCAAAAACTTTTGCCTGAAAATGCATTTTCTGACATTCCTGAGCACCAAATATAGAAGCAATAGAAACTGTAAGAAATAAAACTAGAAAAAAAAAAAAAAAAGTATTTCATGTTGGGCCTAAGTCCTTCTTCAGAAACACCTGCTTAGTAACAAAATTTCAAAGAAACCGTAGTGTTATGGGGGTTACCAGCTACACAGCAAATTGCCAAATGTTTCAATTACTAGTTCTCAGCCCCTTTGATTTCCCCCAGTATGCTGTGGGAGAGCCAGGGGAGTACTTCCAGCAAGGCTGAGTTCTTGGCTGAATGTAGCTGAGGAGAGGTCAAACGGTGAAAAGTAAATGTAACTCTTAGTGTCACTTTTCATTGCTTTTCACCAATAAATTTTGGGGACTTCAAAATCTAGAGATAAAACATAATAAACCCTTACTCAGATAAATTAAACAGAGATCAAGAAATCTAACAGTTAACAGAGGGAGTTAACATATTACTTCAAAAACTGCATGGCAACTCTAACAAAAAATGATTTTTTTTAGTTGTCACAGTAATATAATTATCAGATTTTTTTTTTCTTACTCAATTTTTGAGTCAGGACTACCATGAAATATACATCTTTCTTTGATGAAAATATTATAAAAAGCATATGTGTTTAACTTATCATATTTTGTACCTAGTTACGTTAAAAATACCTGCACCACATATACCAACTTCTTTAAGGGGTTAGTGAGAGCAAGGACACCTTGATAAAAACTGAGACAAAATTTGAATATACATTTCATGTCTGTACTGTTGAAGGGTCCAAAATATCCCTGGAACCAACGGAGCTGCCCCAGCAATAACTGGGTACCATTCCTGTGGTCAGGTAGCAAGATACTTCAGGTTTAAGAGTAGCCATATGGAAAGGGGAAGTACGATGCTGTTGGCATTTGTTTTCATTGTCTCCTATAGCCAGGATGTGTCCACCTGCAGAATCATTTCTGAATAGACAGGGCTTGTACCAGATTACTATATGACATAGCTTGAGCATGGGTTAATAACTCACCTTCCACCGTACCATATGAAACTGCAGTTTGCCTTGCATTTTTTCAGGTATCTTTGTCATATTAAAACCCAACACTTTAATCCTTCTTCTGCTGCATTACAACTCTTAGGTTTGACTGTCAAGCTTGAATGCTGATGGAGATAGAACTTGCTGCAGAACAATGTTTGCAAACAGACTGGAACAGCCTCATGCCATCTTTCCTTCAGTAATTCCTCATTTCCTAATGAGATATCTTAGCCATTGCCTTCTTACATTTTAGTTTTATCATCACTTTCAGATGAGATCAGAAATAGTATCTGCTTCTAGCTGAGGACCTTTGAAAGCAGATGCACAAGTACAAAGGGAGTATCAGCACAGACTGGGATGCTTCCATGAGAATGACATCTTTTCCATGAGTGGTGGGCAGACATGAACTCCGCCGGCCATCCTCCACCCTGGACAGGTAACAATTTTGATACTGATGTCCATGTTTGCAAGTTGTAGGATTCAGGCATAGCACAATAAGAGGTCATCTGAGATAGGTGATTGTTTGGGGTAAGCTATGGCCCTGGCTTTCCTGGCTGTTCTGAGAGAAACAGAGCCCTGGGGATTTGGGCTGGATGCTGCTAAGAGCATGGCTGTAACATGTGGGACAAGCAACAAGCTACATGTAGGACAGATTCTGTCCAGTAGGGGGTGTACTCTCTCAGCTATGGTTGTTACAATTTTCTTTATCCTTCCAAGGAACAGCAAGCACAGATTTCTCCAGACTGTCTTCCAGCTTTCTGCTTCTGCAAATCTTCTTTCATCTTCCCCTTAATTCTCCCTTTCCATTGGCAACCACAGCCTTTTATTTTTGAGGAAACAATTTTTGTTTTTATGCACCTTACTCCAAGTTTTGAGGTGGCCATAGCTATGCCTAGCTAGTGAACCTTGCAGAGCTGAGATTACTAGTGCGGGCCCAGTGCTGAATGAACCCAAGCACATGGCTTTCAGAGAACTGAATTTCATTGGATCAGCTAACAGTGTGGGCAGAACAAGTTCCGTTCTCTGCACAGGCATGTAGACAACCCCAAATTCTAGCTTTCTGATGGAAAGATATATTCAAATTGAAGGGTAGAGGTAGAAAAGAAACCAGGGTGAAGGAATGCAGTGCAGCATGACGAGGAATTCTTTTGCAGGAGGTAAAATAGGAAGTAAGACATGGGAGAAATCAGGAGAGAATTTTTTTTTTTTCTTCAGAGATTTAAAGACAAAGTCCAGTCTTCAGTATAAGAGACATTTGAAATTTGACTTGCATCTGAGGCAGACACTGCTGAAGAAGGAAAAGGAGGATGGAAGAAAGAGGACATAAAAAACGAATAGGAACTCTCTCTTTTGGAAAGAGAATTGTGTAGATGGGAGTGTTGTTGCCCCATCCATGCAAGAAAAAAAGGCAACACTTAACTGTGCTGTGTTCAATTTACTTTCTTTTTTTTTTTACATAATTTTCTAGTATATTTATTTTTATACACCTGAACTCCCATGAGATCAATGTGAATTTAGGTACTTAAATAGCTCCGCATCTGGTCTCACATACTTTTCTGGAAAGGATAAATTACTAATTTACTACAAACCAAGGATTACAATATGATTTGGTAAATCTCTAGAAATTATTGCTTTGCAAATGACTGAGAAAGTTCAAGCAATATCTCAATATCCATATCACAATACCTTGAAACTCATCAGAAAATACTGGTCACAGTGAAAGTTGGGTAGGGAAATAACACCCTAAGAGTGGTAGCATAAGGAAGCATAACATCTCGAGAAAAATTATTATCTATACAAGGCAGATGAAGCAAGTCATACTAAAACCCTAAACCTATTCTCACATCCCAGTTTGAAGTGTTCCCACATTTCTGAAACATCAAACCTCAGGTGGAATGTAAGAACAAATGAAGCACATTTTTATTACAGGGAAGTGACCTTTTATTACTCGCTTTAACCAGGGATCAAACAGGCTTTACATTGCATCTGAATCTAGCATTAGAAGACTAATAACCAGTCATGCCAAGACCTATTTCAGTCTGCAGATCCTTCGATCACAATGGAAATACTTTATCCCTTATTTCTCTGCAACCAATAAATCTGAGACATGTATGATGATGTCTCAAAAGATGCATTCTTCTTGAAGCAAGCAATAACTTTTAAAAATGTGATATATGCTTTGACAGAAAAAGAAATTTAAATATGTGGAAAACGGATTCTACAAAATTGGAAAAGTTTGCAACTATTGCCCCTCTCTTCTAACAGTCTGTCCAAAAATAGAATGGGTTACAGGAAAGTTTATGGCAGCGCTTGACAGCTGCAGGAGTGACAAAGGATCTCACCTATTTTCTGTCAAATAGTGAACATTTTTGTCAATTTAATGTGCTAACTCAATAATTCCACTGGAAAAATCAGTAATCAAAGAGTAACTCATTTTGACAATGCCTCTAAAACAATAAATGGCTTGGACACTGCTGTGTATGTAAAGTATGAGTAATTGCAACAAAGTCACACATCTAGGGTAACGTAATGTATATCTTGAAATAAATGTAGGCTGAAATCAAAGTACAATCTTGGCACCTTGGCAAGAAATTAATTTACTCTAAGTGACACTTCAATAAAGTTCTGTAAAGCATTTATTTTACAGTTTTGTTCATTTCACAGTGAAATCTTTGACGTGTCCATCTTTATGTAATTCTACCTTAAAAAAAAAAAAAATTGTGAATTTAGATGAAAGGAAAAACATTAAATGCTGTAAGTGGCTTTTAGTAGCAATTCAATACATGTTATTATGCTAAACTGATTTGAAGACTAAATATGCCTTGCAGTGGTATGAACTGACCTCACCTTGACACTTTCAGAGAAGCTGGTATTGCCATATTAAGTTAAACAAGGTGCTTTTGAAAAAGACCATGCTTTTCTTCAAGTTCTGGAAAAGACTGAATATAGAGAACCTACACATGATTAAGGGGAATTGTCCTAACCAGCCATTCAGCAATAGGTCAGTAATCTGGGTAACAAAATTGTAATTTTACTTGTAATCCCATACCACATTTGGACTTAGCCTTGAGAAGGAAACTGTGATGTGGTCATTTATGGAAATAACTGCAGTGTCTTGGAGAGTTTTCTTGTTGATGCAATTAACATTGAGACATCATTTGCAAGGATTTGCCTCATTTTATTGTCAAAAAATTATCAAAGGTTTACAGTATCTTCTTTCTGAGGATATCAGTGGTGGTGATTAACAAACAGACCTTCCTTTTATTGCTTGGAAGTGTCTTATCTTTTTCTATATTTTAGCAGAGAAAGGAGTAACTCCATTCAGAGCTGGGCTACAGACACACACCTGGGCTTAGAAAAGCACAGAAGACTCAGGTAGCAATGGATATGATGTATAAAGTTCCAGAGAAATAGCATAAACTGTAATTTAGTATGAACTTCCTCCACATTGTTGCCTGGAAATGCCTGTCATGGACTCAAGCATCCTAGCGTGACTGAGATAGGAAAATACAACATCCACATCCAGTGGCTTAGCCAACACCTATGATCTCATCTCCAGTATACTATTTGCAAAGGTAGAACTAAATCCAGGTCTGCAAATCCCCTTATGCCCTTCTGATACAAATGTAGATGAAAGGAAGTTACATGGAAAGTCCTTATAGCTAGTGTCAGAAGAGGCTTATACCAAAGGCAAAGCACAAAGATTATTTCAGAGGTCAGCAGTTATTTATAACACAGGTGCACATCATGGAATACTTCTGGATTACTGATTTAAGTCTAATATGAGATAATTTCTTTCTCCTTGTTAAATAATATGAAAGTGCAGATTCAAGACTCAGGTACCTGGCCTGATTCCCAGACCCTAGAATACCTCTGAAATACAACTCGCACTCTCCTGTTAAATATTTTCTTCCCAGAATGTGTAGGATACAGAAAACACGATGTTATCCCACCTTGTAGCAGTCTCTAACTGCAGCAGTAGGGTAGGTGACACTGAAAGCAAATGCTTTCCCCTGGTGATGCTGGTGTGAAGTTCAGCTTCCAGACCCTGATTAGATTGGTCTCTTCCTTTGTTATGGAAATCCCTGCATCCTGAATAACACAGGGCTCAGGGCTGCAGACCATCTCAAGCCTCTGCCTTCATCCTGCACCTGAATTACCCCAGTTCTCCCCTAAAAGAGCAACTCCTCTACTTCCAATTCCAAATAAAATCTATATGCATCTTTGGCACAACATGCTTCTCCAAGCTCATTCTCTTCAACATGCAATGAAGGATAAGCTCTGAATCTCAACAACAGAAATAGCACTTGAAATAGAGAGGAACAATCCTGTGGGGATATATTTGATGATAGAGCCATTACCCGGTAAGCCTCACAGCAGGGAGATTGATACAATGTCTTCAGAGTCAATTATCATTTTCCTAGCATGAGATTTGCTTCAGGTAAAAGCCATTTCTCTCCCTTCTGTTCTGATAAGGTCATTTGTGTGAAGTTAGGTTTTCTAGTGACCACACACACCAGCTGCACTCTGTCACAGAGCTTCTCACGATTAAAATTTCTGTCATTCATCTCCGTGGCAAGCAGCTGGGATAGGACTTATGTCTTCATGTTTGGCATGGGCTAAAAGAACAAAAACTGTTGTCCACACTCTTTATATTGCTTTAATGAAAGTATTCCTCCTAGAAATTAGAGGATATATTGCACATAGTCTCAAACACGAATAATAGATTTACATCAGTCACAAAGGCCTTAAGCAAGTTTTAAAATACAATTTTTCAGTTGGAAGTTATTTTTTGTTATAGACTTTGGAGAAATTTGTGCTATATTAATTTACCTGGCTGAATTTGATGGGGCAGAAATAGTCAAACCTCCCAGAGGTGATGGCTTTTTCTTCCTATAAAGGAGAATTCTTAAGGGCAGGAATGCCCCAGGTTGTTCAGAGTCTCTGGTACAATCAGAAAAACCATTGTCTGTGACAAAGGTAATGTTTTACAGGCAGACAGCAGGGACAGATCATTTGGTGTAATGCTCCTACTTGTTCTTGTAGTAGAATTTTGTGCCAGGACTGTACAGGTAAACAAGTGCCAGAGGCTCAGAAATCTTTTGCTGTGTATTATCCCTAACTTCCTAAATTGTCTATATTTTTTTTTTTTCTGATGTCTTGAATTATGGCTGTTCAATGCATTCCTATTTGTGCAGGTAGATGCACTAATTTTGCTGTAGTTCCCTTAGAAGAAGTGCCTGTAACTATGTAGGCCTGGTTTGATGATGTCACCTTAGGTATATCTTTCCTAAAATCACAAACAGAAGAAGTGACTTACTACAGGGAAGATACCATGACTTCTCTCTGAAACACAGATAGGACCACATTTAAAGCTTTTATCTACTAATCTCCTATCTTTGGATCTCATCTTCTCTGATGGTCCTTTTCCCTGAGACATGACCTCCCTTGTGACCTAGTAAAACTCGCCATAAATCAGAGATATAACAAAGCATTTGAAACTGCTGCAAACCAACTTGTAAGATGCAAAAGCACACATTTGATCAAAAGAAAAGGAACAGTTAGATCTAACTGTGATAAACCATCACAACCCAATTTTCAGATGCAGTCTGTATAAATACCGCTCATCTACAGAACAAAGACAGTGTTAGTGATAGTAATAGGTGGCTGAAATCCAGCACTAAGTCAAGGGTTTTTTTCTCCTCATTCTCCCTAGCACTGATTAGTTGGTGTGCATTCCTGTACAATCTACTTGGAAGATTTAAATTACACAGTGTTTGCTAAACCTGACACTTGGCCAAAGAAGTACTTAACAGAACTAATACAAGGACTAGGAATCAAATGACAGAGTCTTGCCAAAGTGTCATTATCTCTTTGATGAGTGACAATTTAAGCCTCACTTTGCTGCTGGTTTCTTTTGAAGAACCGAGGCTCCAGAAACATAGTTCATAACTTGACCATATCCTAAGAGCTGTTAATTAATTGTTCATGTGAGCATGAGATTGCTAAATATCACTCCCCTCCAAGTTAAATGCAAAAAAGGCTCCATTCCTTTGATGCAAGGAAGTGTGTGACTCACAGAGAAAGATAAACGTTGTGTTTTATATGGTGATAAGGAAAGGTCACCAGTGCAGACTGCATGTAATATGTAGGAATCTCTTTTACTGAGTAAGGAATCTTTAGTGCAAATAAACATTTTGATCTTGAAGAAAAGATTAGCTATGGAAGGCAAACATGACAAATGAAAGCCTATAATACTGCCTTTTGTTATGTCTTCAAGAATAGAGAAATAATTAATTTATGATCAGTCAAGGTGCAGGAAGGATCTGTAACTCTCCACCATTCCTTTTTGATGATTAGTGCCTGCCTTTGGGCAGCTGGCTTCCAATCCTAGGTTATTGCTATATGTATGGAGGCAAGGAGTATTCCTCTGTAAACTCCAGCCATTCAAATGTTTCCCAACCTAAAATCACATGCAATGCTAGAACTAAGCCAAAGTAGGCATAGCTGGGTCTTGACAGCAGGTTTCCTGGTAAGCTGTAGCAGGAATAAATCTGGCCATTCAATAAACCATAGCTCACTTCTGAGTAACTACTACGACTAAAGCTGGAGTTGTGGTTAATAGGTTTTTGGCTGGTTGGCTGTTCTTTTGTTTGTTTGTTTTTGTTGTTATTGCTGTTGTTTGTTTGTTTGTTTGTTTTTTCTTGTAGCCTGACTGCTGTTTCAAAAGAGCCACTAGGAGTCTTGGAAAAAACATTTGTCAAGTCAGAGAAGTACTCTGACCAAATTCCAGCTACTCAGATACTTCCCCTATTGTATGGATCAACATACATCTTTATTAAGGCCCTACAAATGGTGGCATGGTAAATTTGCAGTGTGAGGAGCTCGTCATATCTGCAGTACTACTTTAATGCCCTCTTTTATCCCAGTTGCTGAAATTTGCCATTACTCTGATCTTCCTGGAAAGTTGAGAACAGGTTGAAGGTTTGCCTCCACCGCCTCATCAGCACAGTTTATAGACTCTGGTCTGCCTATCAAGGAGCTGTCTGTATCTTATGCTCAAGTCTGAAAAGCTGTCATGGAGAACAGACATGTTTATGCCCCTGCATAATTGGATGGCCCAAATTAATTGGATCCCTCTCTGTGAGCTGTGCTTCCACGTAATGCTTGTAGAGAGAGGAAAAGAGGCTCTGCCTTGCCCCTCCAAACCCAAGCCACAAAGAAGAGAATTCTGTGACATTTTAAAGAGTGCATATGCAAACCTAAAATAATATAAGCACAGTTCTGACTCCACAATGCCCCATTGCAGAGCATAGGCAAACAATATGAAAGCTCTTTCAGTTTGTTTCCTTAACTTCATTTATTTTCAGTGGTGCAGCACCTTTTCTAAGAGTGTGAGCTCAGATCATTCCTACGTGGGCAGAAGACACTTCAAAAAAATAGAGAGATACTTCCCTCTGCTGGTCATATTTATAAAACGGTGTTCCCTTCAGGCAAAATAGATAAAAATAAACAAGTTGTCATCTTTTGTGCTTGGCTCTGCAGAGTTCAGGTAGATAATCATGGCACCTAGCTTTGTGCATCTAACTTTAGGTGTTCCCGAGTGCCTCTGGAAGCATCTACCTTTTGCTAGTGGCTGTTTAAGGAACCAGGCTCCCTGGAGTTTTTGTAAGTAGATGACACATGTAAGTAGTGTAGGCACTATCCTGTAGCTCCAAAACACTTCTGTGGGTAGTCAGCATGATCAGGTGGTTCAGGCCTAGCTATATATAAATGAACAATTTTATCGGTTTACATCATTAGGAGCAAACATAAGGTGAACTTTGGGATTACCTCAGAAACATAATCCTCTGTGCTCAAGATTACTATATTGAGTGAAATAGTGTGGAACTGAACCATAGTTTCTAGGACATGTCACCAAGTTATCAGGAAGGTGTATTACTAGGCTGTGTTTTGGACTTTTTGCAACTCGTTGGGAAAATATGCCAGTGTATTCTTGCTGGACCTCCAGTTTATTTAGTAAGCAATCACATCACAAGTACGTTGGGAAGGGCCAGACCAGCGTTTTTAGTCAGTTTGCTTGAATGGCAGTTATTCACATTCTGAAGGAAAACGGTGAAGACAGACAAAAATTATTTGCAAACAGCTGGTTAAGAACTGAAATGAACTGAATGAGTTTTCAGACGACTGTCCAATTTTGGTGTATTTTGTTGGTAGAATAATTTGCATTGCTGATCATTAAAGAAGAGTTTAGATGGTCTTGCAGCTTAAAGGCTGTCATTCACTTTGTTTTTCCATAATCAATGCAGTCGTGTCATCATGCTCCCCCACCCCCCACCCCGCGCCCTTTTTTTTCATATTGTCAGTTTATTTCATAAAGGTTCTATCTGTCTTGGCTGACTGGGGATTTTGCTAATTCAAGTCCATAAAACCCAATTCTGTAACATTAGAAATCAAATTCCTTCTTTGTGTTGGACAGTAGCACATTGTCCTTGTTCTTTTGTGTCTGTTTATTAACAGTTGTACCAGTATTCTGGGTTTCCCAGCTTCGTCTCTTTGTAATCACAAGTAAAATAGGGTTATCTCAATTTATAAACTGTTAGTCATTCCTATTTCCTTGTTGTATCATAACGTGAGATAGAAACAAGATGGCTAGAATTCTTATTCACTGAAATGTTACTTCAGTTTTGTGAATAATTTGTCTAGAAGGCTTACCCGCTAGCTCTTGTGTGTTTTTGGCACATCCTTTATGAATATCAGAAGATATACGATTCCTTAACTATTGAAGGAAAGTGTGTCCCCAGAGCATGACACTGAACTCAGGTAGAAGAGGAGATCTGTTCACCCAAAGCATCTTCACAACAGGTGAAAGAAAGTTCTGGGGTAATGTTTAGACTTTTAGAAGAAAAACTGCTGCAGATTAAAAATAAATTAACTACAAATTGCTATTAATTCTCTCTCATTTTATCCCCAACCAAATCTCTTTGCAATTGCCACTCCTCCAGCTAATCATTTTATTCCTCTCATCTTTGTGAGACTATCTGACCATAAGCCTGTCCAGAATTATATACAACTTGACATTACACCAGAATAAAATTAATTCCACCTGCTAATGCTTGACTTGTTAGCTTCAGCATCCTAACACATCTTTTGGTTTTTAATAGCAAGTAATGCAGGAATTTGTATTAATAATAAACCATTTGTCATGTGTTTTTTAAAGTACCTTCACTCAGTCACAATATTCTACATTTCAGCTCTAGCTATTCCAACCAGACTCTGCTCAGCACATTAGAAAAAAAAAAAAAAAAAAAGCAGAAAAGAGACCTCTTTTAAATCCTCTCCTTCTTCCCCATATCCTTGCACATAACAGATTGTTATAATCAACTTTTAAAAGATGTTTTCATTTCATTTGCTGTGTTGAGATCTAGGAGTCTGCAAAAGATATAAAGAAAAAAATAAAAAAAGTGAAGCTTTACTGGGAGGTACCCAAACATATTGTACTTTTCATTTCACTACAAGCTCCAAACTGCAGCAAATGCAAATCAGAAATTACCTGCTACCATACATTGTAAAAAAGGTGGATTATCTCTCTTGCAGAACAGTAATAATCTCTCTCTGCTCTTGCAAATTCAATCAAATTAGATTCAGTTAAATTCCTTACCTTCACTTTCCAAACTCAGAAAGCTAATCACCTCAGCAAAGGTACAACTAGAGTGCTCAGGAACAAATACAAAGAGGCAGAAAGAATGAATTGAATTAGTTCTCAGAGTTCAGATATATTCTGTTGAATTCTATAGAAGACCTTATAGAAAACCTCCTGAGACCTTAATAGAAATTAACGACGTTCAAAGCATTTTATACCAATAATTAAATCAGCAGTTTAGAGCCCTGTACAAGAATTGCAAGACCTGTAGAAAGTTCATTTCTGTGAGTTTTTTTCAAATTAATTTCTTGGTGACATGATAAAAATTCCTGTAGTTATTCTACTAATTAAATCCTGTTCAGTTAGGCAGATTTTTCCTAGAAAGCCAAAGTTATGACTGCATCCCTTGAGTGATATCATTAGACAGGATTAGATCAAAATTTCGATTCCAGCACCTCATTCTTACATTATGAAAAGTTGCATTAAGCAGATTTCAGTTCCTTGACAGGATTGTCTAGCATGTCTCATGTCAGTATATAATGTATATGCACATTTTCTGGTCCTCTCCACAGACACAAACCAGTTTCTCAGTGGTAAGCAGATTAGGCAGAACTAATTACGGACTTATAACAAACGATATCATAAACACTATCTAAGTTAAATATCTAGAGATACTCTGAGACATTACTTGAAATAATAACTTTAAGGTGAGGCATGGCTGGATATCAGTTAAAATTGGATGGTTATAATGCAGACAGATAGGCTTGCTCAGATTTCTTTTCCTTATGAAATTGTTTTGAGCAGCTTTAGCTCAGTTAAAACAGAATAAAGTTTGCTGTCTGATGAATAACAACACTAGAACTTTTTTTTTTTCCTGAAGAGTAACATGATTGATATTCTCCTACTTTTTAGATTCAAAGTAAAACAAAGTTTGCCTTCTCATGGAGGCCCAGATAAAATCCACCCACCATTGGTTCTCAACACTTTTTATCTATTACTTGATTCACCACCCAACCTCATACTGGCTCTGTCTCCTCCAAGAGCAAGAACTGGATTCTGCACCTGGGACAGGGCAACTCAGACTTGGGGATGAGAGGCTGGAGAGCAGCCCCACACTTAAGGGCCTGGGGGTTCTGGTTGACAGCAAGTTGAATATGAGCCAACAGTGTGACCTGGCAGCCAGAAGGGCCAACCATATCCCGGGGTGCATCAGGCACAGCACTGCTAGTCGGTCGAGGGAAGTGATTGTCCCGCTCTGCTCTGCGCTGGTGCAGCCTCACCTAGAGTGCTGTGTGCTGTTTGGGGTGCCACAATACAAGGACATAAAACTATTAGAGAGTGTCCAAAGGAGGGCTACAAAGATGGTGAAGGGTCTAGAGGGGAAGATGTATGAAGAATGGCTGAGGTCACTTGGTTTGTTCAGCCTAAAGAAGAGGACACTGAGGCCTCATATAGGCCTCATGGCGGCCTGCAGCTTCCTCACGAGAGCAGCGGAGGGGCAGGCGCTGATCTCTTCTCTCTGGTGACAGAGACAAGACCCGAGGGAACAGCATGGAGCTGCAACAGGAGAGGTTCAGGCTGGATGTTAGGAAAAAGTTCTTCACCAAGAGGTTGGTGGGTCACTGGAACAGGCTCCCCGGGGCAGTGGCCACAGCACCAAGCCTGCTGGAGTTCAAGTGTTTGGACAATGCTGTCAGACATATGGTTTGATTTCTGTGTGGTCCTGTGTGGAGCCAGGAGTTGGACTCAATGATCCTTGTGGGTTCCTTCCAACTCAAGATATTCTATGATTCTATTGTTTTATAAGTTCTTCACTCATTTGCTAGGTGGAAAATGAAGTCCAGCTCTTTCTGGTCTCTGCTAAATGAAATTTTGTTTCCTGACACAGAGCCCTAGCTCTGAACTTGGAGATTGTTGACCCAGTCCACATGGGCTCAGAATTGCACCAAAAAGATGTCAAAAACACTAATTCTTTGGGAAGGCCTAACCCACCCTACATAGCTAGAATTTGCCTAGAACACCTTGACAAGGTTAGACCTTTTCAGAAAAACATCAGCTGAGACTTTCCACACCTTCTTGTTCAACCTCCTCCCACTGATAGTAGCAGTCTACAGGATTTGGGGTTGACTTCAAATCCTGTGCAAATACCAAATGCCTCCACACAGAGACATTCTCCTCCTTATGTGAGGGGTACTGAAGACAAAAAGAAACAAGTTTCACAGTCATGTTTTTCTTTAACATTCAGCTGTCTGCTTTGCAGTGCACTCTGGAGGCAATGTGAGGTCTATAAAGGCCTTGGAATTCTTTCAAAAGTTTGAGATTTATGGAGTTATGTGATGTGGTGTTTATAGATTGATGTAGAAAACCAAGAACATAAACCCAAAGAAGGCTGTAGGGTATATCATAACTGAAATAAGTGTGACATTTTTGAAATTAACTGTGGATTGGTAATTTAGCTGCCAGCTACAGATTATGCAGGCTTGTTGCTAAATTATCTCAATTCATTCCAATTACTACCAAGTCAATCACTCTGAGATATAGTGTTGTGTTGAAGAAATCTCTATTTTTGATATAGGAAAGGTAAAAAATCTATTCATTTGACTGAAAAGAAATATAATATGCTATCAGTCAGACACTTGTTGATTGATTTTACTTTGCACACTGAATGATTGGTTTCATTTTTGAAAATAATACCTGATTCAAACTGAGGAGACTAATGTGATTTCAATATAAGTGTTTGTCCTGGAAGGCAAACAGAAGTAATTTACTACCTGTTATTAAAGATGACATCAATTCCTAACATAAAGAATAAAATTTAGCTTTTGAAAAGGCTTAAGTCCTTGCTTTACAAGTTATTTGCAATGTTTTGGATAAAGGTCCAAGTCTGCGATATGCTCAAATGTAGCTTTGCTTGTATTTCTTCAAAAAACACAATATAGGAATTCTTACATCCATCTATACAACAACATGCCAAAACTTCAGTTTCAGGAACTTTTTTGCTTAATGAAAGCAAAGAGGTATCACAGAACAAGACATGACAGTATTCACAATAAATAAAGATTGCAAGTGACAAGAACAACTCTGGAAACCAAATTTGCAAACTAGCTGGCACATACTATTGCACTTCATTAAGCCATATCAAGACTACTCTGTGCCTTTGTTCTTTCTATGTCTTCGGAAGAATATAAGAAGAAAGCAGAGATCAGATTTAATTATCACCTTTTCATGTTAGAACTGATTAGTGTTTGTACATGCCCATATAAATTCTGTTTTGTAACAGAAACGCTTGAGATGTGATAATATTCTGGAGGTCAAAGTGCATTTAAACAAGTCTAAATGAATACTAAATTGTAATCGCTTTTATTCCAGTTTAAGCTGTTGACAGTAATAGACTTGGAAACTGGTATTAAATATTCACATTATTAAAGAACGTCTATGTCGATACTAGTTTGGAACTTAACATTTTAAAAATACTGCTGAATAGTAATTTTGTGTGAATGATGAGGGTTTTAAAAGCATTTTATGTAGAGAAGATGTAGGCCTGAATTCCCCTTAGAGCTTGTCAGAGAGTTGAAGGAATGAGGCTGCTCTGCAAGGGAAGGTGAACCTGGAGCTGAGGGGCAATGAGGCAGGCAGGGTGGAGTCCCTCTAAGGGCCACATCCCATGGTACCCAAGCAAGAGGAGCATGGAGTCTGAACACAGTGGAGGTCCCTCATGAGGTTTCTGCCAATTCTTTCTCACATAGCCCTTTCACAGCAGCTGGAGTGGCTGGTTACAGCCACACTGTGCCAGAGCTGGTCATGAGCACCTGCAGCCAAAGCCTTGGAGGAGGGAAGACTTCACAGCCTGCACTCAGGGCCCTGACAGGGCTCTCCTCAGCCCCACAAAATGGCTTGCATGCTTGGCCTCTGGGCTCACGCTGCCAAAGGGAAGATTTAGACAATTCAGACTAGGAGCAGACACAGAGAGAAGTAACTTCACCAATCAGTAAGAGGATATGAACATTCTTTGCATTTGCCTGCCTTCCTTTGAGCCAAGAAAAGACATATCTCTACATCTGGGTTTCATGTTCAGAACTTTTTGCTAAGGATGAGTGTACAATTTCAAAACTGAATCAGACCTCATTGATTATCTTTCATATGTGGATCTGGGCAATTTAGTTCCTTTTAAGAATGAGGTGCTCCTAGGCGTGACCAGACACAGAACACTGATGCCTTCAGAACTTCAGAACTGCAGAATTGAAGATGGAAGCATTTCAGAGCTCTAGAGAAAGTGGGCAACAATTCTAAATATCACAGATTTGGACTTTGAATTGGATTTAGGACTGTAAATGTCATCTCACTCCCATATAAGTCCTCAAGTCATCTGGTGAATAAGAAAAGCATGATACAATCCTGTACAATGATGGAATTTTTTGGAAAGCTAATTTACACCTCTACCTATAGCAACCAACATGAGGGTCCTGAGACAACTGATGTTCATAAGCTGTTCATATGTGGCTCCCGAGCTGGAGTTATGTGATATGACTTGAATCAGAATGCTGTTGAGTGCTCTATTAGGCAATATGAATTCTTCATTTGAAAGGAATCAAGTGAACATGTGTTGTTGAAGCTGATGACTTGTGGTCATCCTTGAATACCTAGATACCTGAACATATCTTTCCTACAAGATAGTCCTAAATTTTTCACTGTAAAGAAAAGTCTAATTTTCTTGTTGAAGCTGCTCTGTTTGGCATATTCACTGGGTAAAAAGAGAATGATATCATAACATTGGGTGAAATTTCTGAAATGTCTGTAATAAGGAACAGATGGAATCTCTTCTATTACTTAGTCCTACATCCTGGTATCACAAGTGATATTTGAACTACTTATGAAAGGGATTCTAATCCCTTTTCATAGATCGGCATCAAGGTCCATCTCAGTAGGATACTACTAGTTCTTTTCATAACAGAAGAAACACAAGTGACCCTGGGTCTAGGCTCTGAGCTGGTGTAGTTTTAATACAACGTTCACAAAAGTGACGAAGTGACATTCCTATTGGAAAACAACTCTGTTCTTAGTATTTTCTTATGGTGCATTATAGACATAAGTTCTTGTTGCAAATCAGGAGGTGAAAATTCTTTGGAAGAGACTGATCTGATCCCATAGCTACATATTTATCTCTAGGTGAGGAACCGCTGTTAAGAATGGCTGAGAATCTCAAGAGAAAGCCAATGCTTTCCTCTGTCTAAGCGTTAGGTGTCTCTTTCAACATTTCGCAGTGGTCAGTTAAGGTGGCTCCCTGCACGACCAGGTTTTTGTGAATCCTGTGATTAGCTCTCCCGAGAGAATAGTAGACTGTGGAATAGAGGGGTAGCAAATTGGCACGTGGTGCCTGAACTGTATGTGCCTTGGCGTTAATGCATATAGAGGGTGTTCAGCATCAAAGGCTGAGAGATATTTGATTTAAGGAAATATCTTCATGTTGTGTACCAGCATAATTTTTCAAAAAATAATAAAGAGAAGCATAAATTCCTCAACTCTGAATATCTGTGCTATCTGTGCAAGCATTATCAGATTTAAAATGTTTGGTCCCCTGAGGCTTCTTTCTGCCTGCAAATGCAAATCCTGCTAATTGTATGTGGGTATACAGGCTCCCCATTTAGTGGTAATTTCGGAGCCTTACTGATTAGAGAAATCATTAACTCACGCATATACTCCATGGTCTGTGAATGTGCATTAATGATGTGGGCAATGATAATAGTCTTGTTTTTATCCCAGAGACAGCTTTTCTCTTATTAAATTTTGTGCTTGGGGTTCAATTCTACTTTAACTCCAGATGCAGAATCCTAATCTGTGGATATAGAGACTTCAGCTTAGCAAAATGCAGGAATGATTACATTAAGGAGATAGTTATATGGGCCAAGTTTTTTTATCATGAATCACAATTTTATGATCTACTTTTTAGATGTTCTATACAAGGCCTATCCAAAGGGGCTTGATTTTTAAAGAGGAGGGAAGAAAACTGCTCAAGGCCTCTTGAAAGAAGTCTTTGAAAACCTTGCAAATATGAGAATTAAAAGGGAAGACATTAAAACTGCATAAACAAATGTATTGGCAGTCTCTCAATGCCTTCCATTTTCTTTACAATTGCTTCTACTAACGTAGTAAATTTAAACCAGACTCTCATAGAAATGTGGCTAAACACAAAGAGAATAAAATATTTACTATTAGATGAGTATTGAGATAGACACAGGTTTTAAAAAAATGCTTTCTAAAAAGAAAAAGAAGTCATTTTCTTCTAATATATTTCTTCTGAGAAACACTGAAAGATAACAGCATGAAAAGGGAGCATTGACAGAACTTTGTACATTCCAGATTAACAATATACTGTTAAAAATTAACAGAAGTCAGGATTTGCAGCATTATTGACTCATATTTTCTCACATTATTTTTTTGTGGGTCCCAGCTACACTTTCTGCTTCTATCAAATATTTTGATCAATATTCAGAAATACTCAGCCTCATTTGCCACCCAGGTTTACTCTGACTTCCCAGAATTATCCTGCTTTATTATTTATTCTTCTTCTCAGACCATACATTACTGTTTTCTATCTGCATACATTCTCAAGATTACTCCTACAAGGAGCCCAGAACTGGTTATACTTTCCTGGAGGCAGTCTCATCAGTGATCAATAGAAGGGAATAATCACTCCCTTGACCTGCTGGTGATGGTCTTCCTAATGAAACCAAGGAGGCTGCTAGCTTTCTTTGCTGCAAAGGCACATTGCTGTCTCCTGGGCCAACTGTTGTCTGCAAGGACCTCTAGGTCCTTCTCTATAAAAATGCTTTGCAGCCTGTTGGTTCCCAGCTTGGTGCATGTGATTGTTCCTCCCTAGATGCAGGACCTGTCATTTCCTTTTCTTGCACTTCGTAAGGCTCCCATCAGACCATTTTTCCAGCCTATTGAGGTTGTTGTGAATGTGAGCACAATCATCTAGTTTATCAACTGCTTCTCCCAATTTTGTATTGTCTGCAAACTTTCTGAGGATGCACTCTGTCTCATCATCCATGTCATTAATAGCAACGTTAAATAGTACTGGCCTAAGTATTGACCCTTGGGGTAGATCACTTGTGACTGGTCTGCCACTGGACTTTGTGCACTGATCACAATGCTTTATACACAGTCTTTCAGCCAGTTCCAATATACCCCCTGTCCACATATCTAGTCCATACTTCATCAATTTTTCTATGAGAAAGTTACAGCAATCTGTGTCAAAAGCCTTGCTAAAGTCAAGATGAACAACATCATCTGCCCTCACCTCATCAACCAAGCTAGTCCTTTCATCATGCCATCAGGTCCCTCAGGCATCATTTCCCAGTACACTCCAGAAACCTCCTGGACTCCCTGTGTCTTGCTGTGCCAACCTGCCAGTGGATAATGGAGTGGTTAATGTCCCCCAGGAGGATCAGGACACGGCAACATGAAACTTCTTCCAGTTGTCTATAGAAGACTTCATCTACTTCTTCTGAGCAGGCGATCTGTAGCAGACACCAACCACAATATCATGCCCTTTGGTCTACCCTATAATCCTGACTTATCAGTCTCCAGCTGGCTCATTACTCATCCATGGCAGAGTCTCATGCTTCCCTTCTGCTCCCTCACATAAATGGCAACCCTTCTCCTTGCTTCCCTTACTTGTCCTTCCAGAAAAACCCACATCCATCCACAGCTGTACTCCAGTCATGTGAGCTATCCCACCATGTCCCTGTGATCCTGGTGAGACCATAGCCCTGCAACTACATGGACTTCTAATTTCTCCTGTTTGTTTTCTATGCTGTATGCATGACTGTATAAGTGTATGGACACTTCAGATGGATGACCTGTAATGTTGATTTGCCAGAAAAGCTATGCAAGCTGCCCCCACAACACTGTCCTCTTCCTTATTTGTCTGCACAGGAGTCACTACGAGGCAAATATTTAGCCTCATTTGAAGATTACAGTCAAGGAGCTCACAGCTTCCAGTGAAAAGGAATGATTTCCCTTGAAAAAAAAAGTCTGATTTCCCTTGACAAACATTTTTGCTTCTAGTCAACTCTTCTCTTTTCTTCTGGGAAATACCTTTTAAAAAGTGTTTTGTGGTGTTTGAAGTCAATATACTTTCTCCCATGTGTTATGAATTTCCAGAGAGTTATGTTGTATAAATCGAAACAAATTTTAAAATGTTTGCAAGTGCTTACATGTAACCTATGGTCATTCAATAGTTTTTACAAAGCTCAAAATATTTTACAATAACAAACTTGCCACTGAATATAAACAATAACCTTTTAAAATCTCTGTAAATCTCTGTACTTGTTTTATTGATTTCATTTCTTTTCATGGACATATATAACACTAGAAACCAGTATGTAAATAAGAAGTAATATCATATTTGGAAAATGTAAGTTATTTAATAAATTTTTCTTACTGTGTTTCAATAAAAACAGTATTTTTAATTTTAAAAGATTTTACTGCATAAATGGATGAGTTTAGAAAACTCCAAACAATGCTTAGTAATGAGAGGTAATTATGAGCTGCTGATTTCATTTCTGATGTTCAAGAGTGCTCAGATATAAGATTGACTTGGATCAGACTGTAGTAGCTATGATGTTTGAGATAGTCACGTTTCCTTCCATGGCTAATCAGGTGGAGAAGGGCAACATTTATCACTATTGTTCTTTCTGGTCAGACATGCTTTGAAAAGGATAAGAATAAGGTTTACCAGGTCTGTAGTGATCAAAACTGAGTCATGGACTTCATTTGCTGTAAGAAAGACTAAGGTTAGACTATTGATTAGGGCACTGTAATGAACACTATACTAGTGTCCCAGGAAGATTATGGAACATTAGTCACCACAGGTCTGAAAAGCAATTAGGAATTGTATCACCAGGTACAATACAAGTAGGATTTGTCTTGTCTTGGGATAGGAGAGTGGACTAGATCCTTCTAGTCTGATTTTTCTAAAATTTCATCAAGTTGGACATAATGACTGGAGTGCTGAGATGAATGGCTATAGGCTCTTCA
>VXAA01000316.1:356857-415616 GCA_013399115.1 Anseranas semipalmata | reverse complement strand
ACCTGGAAAAGACACTGCATAAAGCACCAGCTAGAGTCGGGAAAATACTTTAAAAAACCCTGTTAGATGATGAAAATACTGTAGACAAAGGAATTCGTCCAGCATATAGAAAAGGGGGGATTGATTCAGGGCCCAGGCTTACACAATAAGGATCATGCCTAAGCAACATGAGAAACTCCTGCAAAAACTTCAAGTTCCTGTTCATCAACAACTACCAGAAGGAGCCCAAAGACCCTCACCCCGTCCCAGAGCTCATGCCCCCAGGGCAGGGTACTATGTTAATGATTTGTTGGAAATCTAATGAATATATAACTCCTTTCTTTACGTTGTAATGAATATGCAGTTAACCTGTCTATAAATGTGTAGCCGTTCCTCCCCTTGTTGTACATGTATGGTGAAGCTATCCCCCATGTACCCAGCGCTGTAATAAAGGAATACCTGCTTGACATAACTCATTGGCATGTCAAGTTATTCTGGCGAGGTTTTTCTCGGATTCACTGTGAAAGCAAAGTAGGTAAAAATAAATTGTTCATCTGTTGAATTTCCTGCTCTTCTGCTGTTCCTCAAAAGAAAGATTATTGTCTAAATCTGTATGTTTCTAGAGCAGGAAGATTTAAGGACAGAAAATGACATAATAGGGATCACATCTCCTTTCTTTGCTTCTTTATGGCCTTAGCATCAATTTTAAAACCTGCCATGCTAAGAGTAAAATTTTAGCTCTGCTGTATGTTATCACTCACAGCTTATCTGAACAGGACTTTGTTCCTTGACTTCTTTTCTTCTATGCATTGTACTTTCAGCTGCAGCAGTGGCACATTCCAGCTGCTTCCCTGTTGCTAAATGTCTTTGCTGCCAAAACAGCTTCCCCGTTGCCAGTCTCACTGTCCCTCCTTCTCTGAGTCACTTTATTCAATCACCTTTTGCTTTGTGCAGTTACCTGTAATGCAGCTACTTGTTTAACACACACAAAAATAGCTAGGATTAATGACATACTAAAGTAGCATTAGTACGTTAAACACCCCTGGAAAGTCATCTATTGAGTCAGCTTTCATTGCCCACCGTGACAGGTGCTTGCTGTTGCAATCTTCCACTTCCTTTTTCCCTTTGAGATTTTTTATCTTTCTGTCTTGATGTCCTTCCTCTTGAATCCTTGAGCAGCTGCCTGTCCCATCTCAGCAGCCTTGCCTTTATCTACCATTTCACCTTTCTTGCATTTCATGGCTCTACTGTGTGCACTTCCTTACCACACTTTCTCTCAAGTTAAAAATTTCCTCAAAAATTTGAGCAAAGGTTATGCAGCTGTGCCATATCAAAACTGACAGCCGAAACTGTAGGGAAGGTTGTATTGCTCCTTTTCATGTTCAGCTTTGAAGCATCCACATGGGCTTTCTTTATATTTGCAGTTTAGATACTCTGGGAGGTCCAGATAGTAAAATTGGGATTGCATACTGTGTGACTTTAATATTTACTTTGGTAATTTTGCATTACTTATGCTGTGAGCACATCAGCTCCAAGTCTTCCACAAGTAAATTTATACTTTCCTACATCTTTTTCAAGTCTTAGTAACAGGATGGGTAGATAGCTTTCTGGAGAACAGAATTTCAGTATAGAGATATATGTATTTTTTGTCATCAGCCTTTGGATGTTAGCAACTACATTAACCTTCTATTTGGAATATAATCTGCTGAAAGTGTAGCTCAGAGTGATAATTTGTTGGAAAAAATATGACTGATGTAGCAAGAAGTTGAGTATACTGCAGTTTTCTCCATTAGTTCATAGCGTCTAGGTATAACGATGAAAGATTACTGTAGTCTTAATTTTTCAGGAAGAAAGACCATCATTTTCCTGAGCTCAGGAGCTACTGAGACGTGGTTTCCCACAGAGTTTTGTCCTGTAGTTTATTCATTTTGCTCTCCTCTAAATGCAAGATCACACCATTGGTTTTGCCCAAGTAGGAAAAATTCTATGGCTATGTGTCCATAATCCTACAAACCCTGTAATGGATATTATTATGCATGTTACAGATGTGCTTTCTCTCTAACTGGACATCTCTTTTCATGACTATTATTTTCTAAAAAGCCTAAGTCCCCTGGAAAATACGTGTTTTTTAGTTTTATTAAAGATGATGTGCATGATGAATGCACACAAGCATGTGTGTGATGTAGTAATGTGTAAGGTAGTGATATAGCTGCAGAAGTAAGAAATTCAACTGGATCACAGTATTTAGGACACTGAGGCATGCTGGTATCCATAGGCTGCGCATTTCTGCATTTCTGTTGTGAAGATATAGTCAGCAGAGAACCATATTGCCTAACTGTCCTACAGCCCGCCTGCTCAGTTACTATGGATTTGCAGATCTCATGCTGTTGATGCCCTGACTTGTTAAGGCCATCATGTTTCCAGCCAGGTGTCTCAGATGCCTGCCTGGCTGTAAGCAGTCCCATGGCTTTGATAGCAGATTCTGTACCTGCCAGCTAAGTGGATCATTTGACTCGCAGGCACCCTAGTCCACTTCTGTTCTTATCAGTGTGCTGGTGAATAGACTACCTTAAATCTAAATGCAATGACTAGACAGCTCTCTGGGTGTGGGGTTCCTTTTTGCCTGGCTTCCAGAATCTGCAGGCAACCAGTTAAACCATGGATGTGTGTATGGGACGTGTCTAGTATCTAAGTTTTACAATGCCTAGATATCTGAGAAGCCTCTGTGCTCCTGGACTGCCCACCAGAAAAGTTCCATGCTCCTGCAGTTCACAAGTAGTCATTTCATAGACTGTGTCCTATTGGAAATATTTTCATTTGGGAAATATCAAAACAGCCCTGTGCTGCAAGCACGCAATGTTTCTGAACGTATGCATTGTGTTCTCTGTAGGGTGGGGCTGTTGGATCTATTTCTGTGTTTGTCCTAGTGTTTGGTCAGTGCAAATGTTTTGTTGTTGCATGTGTTTTCCACATTAGTATTTGTCCACCTGTGACAAGGTGATGCCGTAACAAGTATCACAGAATCACAGAATCTCAGAATGTTAGGGATTGGAAGGGACCTTGAAAGATCATCTAGTCCAATCCCCCTGCCGGAGCAGGAACACCTAGATCAGGTCACACAGGAACGCGTCCAGGCGGGTTTTGAAAGCCTCTAGAGAAGGAGACTCCACAACCTGTCTGGGCAGCCTGTTCAGTGCTCCGTCACCCTCACTGTGAAGAAATTTCTTCTTATATTTAAGCAGAACCTCCTGTGTTCCAGCTTGTACCCATTGCCCCTTGTCTTATCGTTGGGTGTCAAGGAGAAGAGCCTGTCTCCACCCCCCGATACTCACCCTTTACATATTTATAAACATTAATGAGGTCACCCCTCAGTCTCCTCTTCTCCAAGCTAAAGAGACCCAGCTCCCTCAGCCTTTCCTCATAAGGGAGATGCTCCACTCCTTTAATCATCTTCGTGGCTCTGCGCTGGACTCTCTCAAGCAGTTCCCTGTCCCTCTTGAACTGAGGGGCCCAGAACTGGATACAAGTAAAACAAATGTAAAATCTTATCATGCCCTGAAAGCCTATGTCTCAAAAGTGTGATTAAAAAATAATGTAACATGTCTTTAGTATACTGCAAGACCACATCTGTGTCCATTTTGGACTCCCTTGTACAAGAAGGATATTGTCATACTGGAGTGAGTCTGACAGGGGCCTCTGTGATTGTGGCTGGACTGTATGTACAATGGATGTAGAATGGATGATGTGCAAGCAGTGGCTAAGAAATGGTTTTGTCTTAAGAGACGAGTGCTAAATGAGGATTTAATTAATACCTTCACCTACCTCATGGAAAGGTACAAAGAGGGCAGAGGCAGGCTCTTCTTGGGTGTACCCAGCAAAAGGACAAACAAAAGACACAAATAAGCTGCAGCAGGGGATTAGATGGAAAGAAAAATATCTTCCCTGTGAGCATGAAACACTGGAACAAGATTACCCAGGGAGGTTGTGGAGTCTCCATCCTTCGAGATACCTTTTACTTCTGTCCATGCAAGGACTTGTTTCCATCCTGGATTTGCATTTGTTTTGTAGTTGGCATCCAGTCCAGGCATGGTGTTTTCCTTATCAAATGCATATTCATTGTCCTGATTATAGATATTGCTAAGTATGTATCTTTTCTCCCCCAACAAATTATCATGGGATATCAGTTTATCATCTATCATTTTTCCTTGATAATCCATATGCTGCATATCTATCCTTAGGCTATGACAAACTATTATGAGTTAATTTAAACCTTTTTCAGCAATCTTAATCCCAATATCTTCACTATTTCTGTTGGCCAGAATGGTTTCCTCATGACATTTCCTAATGATTTGTCATCAGATTACATATTTGCTCCATGCACTCGTGGAATTACTACCTTGTGGGCTGTGCAGTCAGTTCATTTTCCATGAGCTCATCTTTTTATGTCTGGAAGGACTGTCTTAACAGAGACTTTGTATGGTACCACTGCTGGGAATCTTTTGCAAGCCCTTCCCTGTAACTTTAGTTGCTTTATATGTTTACTGTACATTAGCCCTAATGCCTTGCTTATGATTTTTTATGCATTCAGATCAGGTCTGCCTTTTTCACACTTTGGTTATCTCTATCAGTCACTTAGCTCATTCATACACTTTGGCCTTGGCATTTCTTTAATTGCCCTCAGGTTTTCAGGGTCCAGTTGTAATCCCTCAGAGCTCAGCAGATGCCTGGCATAGATGTTCATAGGTTTCTTCAGTTTCAGGTTCCTTCTGTCCATCCTAAAATGTTATCTTTGTTGCTTCTTAGGAGTTTCTGGATTGCTGGATTCAAGGTGGTTGATTGTCTTTCTCATTCAATCTCCTGCTGCTGCTGTAAATTTCAACTTTAAGCCTGGAAGTCTCTCTATGATTCAATTTCCTGTGGAGCACTTCAGCACTCAAACTGATGTGCAGATCATTCAAACCCTGTGGTATCTACTGATGGATTTGACAAAGATTATTTCCAGGGTGTCATAGGTTGTACCTAAAGGAGATGGAAAAGGCGTGTTTATTTCTGACTTCAGGTTGGTGTCTGGTTCTTGAAAAATATCCTCATCTTTTCTTATGAGCTTCATGGAGTCCACGGTGGCAATTCTACCTCTTTTTTGTGCTGAGGACAACTGTGTTGTTTGTAGGACTACTTTTTCTTTTGACTTAGGGGGAGCAGAGCACCTAAGGATGAACAAATTACTTTTCTTATTCTGTAGCTTTCTTATTAACAGTTTGCATTGCCTTATTAGCTTATTGTAGCACTTGATAACTTTTCTCTCATCTGTTATTGCTACCTGGAAGTGTTGCAGTCAGTTTTTGCATTTTGTTCTACAGTAGCAGAACTTGATGATGTTTGGATCCCTGCCTTGAACATTTTAGTTGTCTTTACTGATTGAAAGCATTTCTGCAGAGTAATGTTTGTCCCAAAACTGTTAACAAGTTTTCTAACATTAAAGACCAAAATTGGGTTTCTAAGCTGTGTGATGTATCTGAGACAACAGTATGTGTTTTTTATTATTATTATTTATTTTATTGTATACTCCACCATGTTACTGTAGGAGGATGTGGTTGGGTAGCAGTTTGCATTGCTAAGGCTGCAGCACTCTAGATCAGATGAACTTCTCTGGAGTGTCATAAAATTGTGCCTAGGCTGGGAGCATCTCAGCACCTTTGGGTAGAAGTTTAAAGACTATGGGCTGAGAGGGAGAGAGTGTGAGAGAGTCTATCTCCTGCCTAGATTTCTTTATTTGAACCTTCATTGCTGAATTTTGGTTCTTATAAAACCTGTTTTCTGGAACTCAGACATGGTTTTCCTGGCTTTAATGTTCACTGCAAAGAGGAGGTGCAGGCAGGTCTCCTCTAAACAGCTGGGATCCTGAGCACAGGGCAGGGAGAGGGGGAAATCAGTTCTGATGGGTTCTTTCTCAGAAGCACCAGGCTGAGTTTTGTTCATAGTACCAGTGAAACACTTCTACCAGTTACTGTGATGCTTCAGATAACGGTAGGTGACCACGTGTTCATCTCCTCCTGAGGTAACAACAAAAACGTGCATTTCATTTCCTCATAGCTCCCATGGCCAGTCCTGTATACAGACTGAACATTTTTATGTAACTTCTACACATTATATGCCTGTGCAAGGCTGGAAAGTCAGCTTTTCTAATGGATCCTAGTCCCTCCAGGTTTCCTGTTTTCTCCGTTTCTGAGTACTCCTTTATTTATTTTATTTTATTTTATTTTATTTCATTTCATTTCATTTCATTTCATTTCATTTCATTTCATTTCATTTCTTGGTTAGCAGACCTTAGTAGATTCAGACCTCAGTGCATGTACTATGTACTAAGTACAATAATAAAAAGGGCTTTGTATTTGTTAAACTGACCCTCTGTTAGCAGAACTATTCTTCCAGCATTGCAGCTAGCTGACTTTCTTTACGTGTACGCAGATGCACTCCTACATCAAGCTAATAGGAGCGTAGTGCTAAAAGGGTTCACTAAGCCAGTGTCACCTACATGTTATACAACCACTTTAATAACCTGAATTTCCACCTTAAAGCAGTTAGTTTTTCTACTCTTGTCTGGAAAGCTATTCCAGAATCCGATGGGTCCAATAGTTAAAAATCCTGTTTCTAGCCATGGTTAGTTCATGGACAATCTGTACCCCTTATTTGGAATGTCCTCACTTCCCCCATCGTTATTTTCATGTGCATTTGTAGAAAATAATATATTGCCTTTCATAAGCTCTCTCTTGTAGTCATGCCCTGCATCTGACTGAGTTTGAAGTCACCTTTCTTGAAGAGGCTGACTGATGGTATAAGCAGAAGTCCAAGTAAGATTGTTCAGTACTCTGGTGGCATTCATCTTTCCCAAGCTCTCCAGGAGATCGTGCTAATGCATCTCTAAAGTATTCCGTTCTGCAAATTCTACTTTTTACTCTATATTTCATCTGCATGACTCATATTTTATTACTTCTGTATAACTCTCTGAGGCCATACTTAAGAGTATTAACAAGTTGAGATGCATGATATTTTTTGTTTATTTAAGGTTGTCTCTGTCTCAAGACTGTCCTAGAGAGGAGGCTTACTATGTCTCTCCTTCAGATAGAATGAGAAGTGCTTAACTGCATGTCTCTACATGTGTACTTTTAAAAGAGAAAGATTTATGTTTATCCTTTGAAATAGAATGGCCAGGAAATGTTGTATAGTTGCAGTAAAGGTACTAAAAATAGTAAAGATTTGTTAAAATAATAATTATTGTCAATAAGTAATGATTGACATAGTAGAAAGCAAATTGAATTGCTCACAGTATATTTAATCCAATGTATTTCACAACAGGCAATATTAAGAGCGAACATTTAGTAAGCAACACTCTTGACAGTTCTTCAAATCTTAACGAGTGTAACTTGAGAAACAGCGCTTCTTTGTTTCTTCAGAGATGTGTGTGTGCTCATTTTACTTCTCAAAATGAGTCACAGTAAATTACTATTAGTGACTTGCAACTGCCCCAGAAATGTTTTTATTTTTAGACAAAGATTACATTGATTGGTTTCCAGTATTATAACTACTCCATAAAAAAATTACTCTTGCTTTCGTCATCATTTCTGATAGAATCATACTTACTAGTCAGCTTGTAAGTGCTTCACCCACTTACAATCTTCCTGACTTACCATTAGCTCCATTTGTATTACTATTGAGACTGAAACTTGCCATAAAGTGGCAGGTAAGAAATCTTTAAGGAGGAGGAACTTCTGGACTAGTACTTGGAAGTACTAGTTCTTGGTTCTGTAAAGCCCTCTTTTATCTTCATGACTGGAAATGGGACAAATAATTTTGGTTGAGAGTGACATCTGTTGGAACTACTTAATTTGTGAAAATTAAGGAACATTAGGAACATTATTAATTGGCTTGATGTTTTTAACAGCTGGCTTTCATAACATTAACATTATGTGTCAGATGTTATAATTGCCACAATTTTAGGTAGGAATAAATAAAGCATATTAGGTGCTTTCTTATAAATTGCACATTACAAGCAGATGTATATGTTAGAAGATACATCACCTGGAGAAGCTGTATTGGGCGTAACAGCACAGGTCAGGACTAGTTAGCCAGGATAAAGTTCCTTAGATTGTACACCTTCCAAATGTAGGTGTGTCACATCTTCATCATAATTGCAACATAAAAGTGCTACGAAAGAAGAGGTTGCATTTTCACTTTCGCCCTTTGGGATTTTGCAGAGCCTATGACCGGCGTTCGCTGCTGAGTCCTCGCCTTCCCCATGCCTGTTCCTGTGGAAACTGCTGCAGCCAGAAGAGGTGGGATGAGGAAGGCTTTCTGGTAATCCTTCGAGTTTGGCTTTTTTGTTGTGTTGATTTAGAGTTCCCCCAGAAAGCAGAAATCAGCAGTGAATAGAAGACTGCAGACCTCATCTGGGAAAGGCAGCAGTGCTTACTGACCAGCTAGGCCAAGAGACGCAACAGAAATGTAGAAAAATGGAGAATAATGTGAAAACTACGAAGTAGTCCAGCTTGAGATAAGCATCAGAACACATTTTGGCACTCAGTTTTGTTAGTTTTGGCCACTGCTTTTGAATATGTTTAATTCATTATTACTGTTGTTGATATTTTTGGTAGAGTAAAAAAAAAAAAAAGCAGCAATCTTGCTATTGCTTTATGTCACACCTAACACATGGTGTTCCAGCCTCCTTTTGGGACGTTGTGTGTCCTGGTGCACGGACTCCTCCCCTTATCCCTACAAAGCACTTAAAGCAAGTCGTTGTGCCACCTGGATGCATGTTCCTTCCTCAGCGGCAAGGCTGGCTTTGCCCTGTATCTGCTAATACATAAAAATTCTGATTCTTGCTTCTCCTTACGCACCACTGAAAAGTGGATCAACCCTTGGACTGTCATTTCCTGGCACTTGCGGTCTTCGTGGTTATTCAGGTATTTTGCATCTAAAGTAAGCTGGATGGTGATGGAATAAACCTATGTGAGTAGAAAGTGTGAAAGATTCTCAATGACTGGTAATGTATCTTTAAATAGTTTAAGGACTTGGACTAAATGTGCTTCTTTCTCATGCCTGAAATTTTTGTGTCACCTTTGGAATCAATTTGAGAAGAGATTTTTCTTTTCTTAATTGTCTGTCAAGTTAAAAGGCTTCCGAAATGTTTGAGTTTGTGTCTTTTTGTGGAAAAAATGATTGTGTAAATGGGAGTAATGGTACTGACGCTAATTGAAGCTACCACAGGAATTGTATCTTCTGCAGTGCTGGTTCCACCATCCCTCACTGATTTTGAAGCTCACATCTTTTGCCTATTATCTTTTGATCCAACTTCGTTTGGCTTGCTTTTCTTAGAGTTTCTTTGAAGTGTTTCTTAACAAATATTGACAGACTTACAGTTTAAACATACATGAAAATGAAGACAATTTTAGCTACAGCAACATCACAGTAGATTTTCTTCTGTCTCGCTTGCATTAAAATGTGTGTGAATTGCTGCCTATTCTGAATCAGTTGCATTTCTCATACTTTTCATGCAGATAAAAAAGACTGCATGTAGGCTTATATGTGTATTTTATGATTAATCTGCCCTTACATGTAGTGAGCTATATTCACAGGGAGAAATAATACCTGTAATGATTTTCAGGATCTTGGAAATGTTTTGTTGTTGTTGTTGTTGTTATTGTTTCTGCTTATTGTTATCTAGTAAGTATTAGTTTTTCAATCTTTTTAACAGAAACGTGATTTTATTCCAATGGTTGCAGATTTTTTTATTATTATTATTCTGTTTCTCTGTTGCTTCTGAGTAATTTATCTTTACCAGGTTTCCTTTCCTTTCCTTTCCTTTCCTTTCCTTTCCTTTCCTTTCCTNTTTCCTTTTCCTTTTCCTTTTCCTTTTCCTTTTCCTTTCTTTTACTTTCTTTTCTTTTCCCCAGGAATGGAGAAGGTGATTTTTCGTCCATACAAAAGGCCAGATGCTATCTGGAGGCTGATTTGCTTTCACTGGGCTGGAGGTGGAACTTCTTACTTTGCTCAATGGGGCAAACTCTTCAGCAGCTCAATTGAAGGTTAGTCATTTGCATAGTTAAAGCAGAAGTTAAGAAAGCTGGTCTGTTTGAAATGCACAGTTGCAGAATATAATGTTCTTGACAGCACTGCAGTCTTCCTCCAATGGATCTTATATCCAGAAAGGAAGTCCACTAGGAATTCACATTTCCATTAGCATGCTGGGTTTACTAAGCTTCTGTACCACCTTGGATCAAATTATATTTGACTAAGTTAAAAAGTCACATCCTCAGAGCTAAATTTCACAAGGCTATATAGTATGCTTGACTGCCTCAGAAACTGCTGGTGTGATCCAGAAACAGCAATGCAGTAATGCTATGCCACTGCATATTCCAAAGGCATCAGCAGTGCCTTATATCTTTATAAAAGAACAGTGAAGACATAAGAATCGTTTTTTAATGTTGAGAGGCTGCACAGAATGAAGTTCAGTTATCCAGAGCATTTGCACCATTCTGTACTGCTTGTATCAAATTTGAAGTTTAAGCAATGGATTTATAACAGTGAAATGGCATGTAGTTACAGTGTGAAGTAATTGTCATTGCTATCAGGCTGCATCAGTGCTAAAAAGATCCATTGTTCAACTATTTAAAGAGGAACCAAGCCTGTTTCCTAGACCTTCCACAAAGAAAAAAAAACCAACACAATATTTAGCATTAATGGAGAGCACTGCAGCATTGCCATTGCAATTATACCAGTCCTTTAATTGCTTGCATGCCTCCTGTAAATTGTTGCACAAGTCGCATCCAATTTTCCTGGAAATCCTTGAAAATTAAAAAAAAAAAAAAGGCTTTTGTTTGGATGGAAATGCTTCCAACAAAGTTACTAAGGAGATGGCCTAGGAACAACTGCAGATCCAGATGAATGAAGTCAGGGAGCAGCATGCTCATTCAGATGCTTTAATTGTACTGAAAGTATAAAAGACACGAACATTTTTGTACAACTATCTGTGGTATTACGTGGTGGCTTATTTTGTCTCTTGTAAAATACTTTCTGTCTCACCCATTACTTCCATATGAGTTTGGCAGTATGTTCAATGTCAAGGAAATTTCAGAAAATCAACATTTTTACTGATCTATTCATTCCTTATTTTCTCTAAGCAGTGAGAGGAAAAACTCCTAATTTTGAAAGGAATGTAATAAAAAGATAAGATACGCCCTTTTGTATACCTGTTAAATCCTGTCAATTTATACGAGAATTCTGCACTTCACTGTGTGCAGCACTGAAGAGCCTTCAAGGGGGAAAATGGGGACTGTATGATCCTAATAGTTTGTTAGCATTCTCATGGTGTCCTTGAAATTATATTCTTTACACCACCCTCAGACTTGCTTTTATTGAAATTAATGTTGTGATTGTTATTAATACTCATAGCAATAAAATTGCTTTGAAACCTCAGCTGAGATCATGCCCTTGTTATCATTTTAAGTGAATTTCTGACTCAAGGCATTTATAGATTTGATCAATGGGAGGGACAACATTTGCGAGTAAAGCAAGGGATGGAGACCTGATCTGTCTTTAATCACAGGATTAAAAGATAGCAGTAGCAATAGCAAATACACTGTATTAACTGTAAAAAGGATTAATTTAAATAATCTGTACATTCTGCAGAACAGATTAGAAAACTTAATGAAAATTATTTTACTGTTTTTTCTTGAAATGACTGTAATTCTTTTCCCTCCCTTCCTCAATCTCTTCTGTAGTGTCCTCTGTAAGGCTTCCTGGAAGAGAATGTCGTGGTCAGGAGCCTTTTGCAAAAGACATGACAGAGATAGTTAATGAAATTACAAGTGTTTTGTTAAAAGATCTGCAAGAAAAACCATTCGCATTTTTTGGTCACAGGTAAAGATACATACATTTTTAGATAGATACCCCAGTGAAGGAACTTTATCTTTATAGTCTAGGAGTAGATAGTTACTTGTCTTTATTTGCAAAAACCCAAGGCAGATACACTTCTGCAAAGGTCTTTTGTCAAGCCATGCTAAAACATGCAGCTGATCTCAAAGACTCTGGTTGTTTATATTTTAATTATTTCAGGCACAATGTCTTCTAAAAATGGCAGTGCTGTGATTTATTATTTTTACACATAAATTATAATTGTTTGCTGTTAATATTTGTGTCTGTACTTACTCTAAAAATGAACGCATGGGGTGAACCAATCATAAAACAAATGTATAGATTTTGAAGATCACTTAGTCTCAAGTATTCAAAATAGCTGTCCTTACTGCAAATTCGGGAGACTACTAAAATAAATGGAGGCAAAAAAGGTCCAATTTGTAAAACTAGTCTGTACTGGAATGCACTTTGTTTGAATTAGCTAATATCACTATAATTTATATGTCATAATTACAAAACCATAAAATTCACTATATATTTACAGTTTCAATAAATGTTCAAGACCGCCAGTTAGCACTAACATTCAAATTGTGTTCACATTTTCCAGTTTTTACTTATATTTTTATTACTTTGTTTTCATTTCTCTTTTTGCTGCAGTTTTGGATCTTATGTTAGCTGTGCACTTGCAGTACATTTGAAAGAAAACTATGGACTAGAGCCAATCCATCTTTTTATATCAGGGACAATTGCCCCAAATGTAAGTTACAAATTCATTAACAGTGCGAAACAAAACAGTATATTAGCTAGCATGAGTAAAACACTTGTGGTGTCCTCTTAGAGTATTGTATGCCAAGTGGCTTTAATGCAAAGCAAGTTTCAGACTGCATGCAGAAAAATGTTCTGTTTTCTTTGAGGAGCTAATTCTGAGGCAGCTGGAGAACTTCACGTTACAGAGTATTTACCTCGGCTATCCTTAGCCTAGGGAGAACAGTCTCCTTGAGCTAATGCTACCTTTTCTGAATACTCTATTATTTACTAAGGTCTTTGGCTTAATACTAAAAGAAAGCAATCAAAACAAAACATAAAGTGACACTCCCTGCTCTGTAACGTGAAATAACTGTCTTAGCCTAGAGTTTTATAAACCTCCTGCACTAGCCCTCAGTACTTTCTTTCAGTTCTTTCTTTCCCTCCTCATTCTTTGTTGCCTTTGTAATCTGTCCTCAGTTCCCTCTGCTTCTGAGTTTCTGGTGGTTCTGCTAGTCTTTCTCAGTAAAACAACAGTGATTTGGCTTTTTCCCAGCCCTCTTGTCCTCAGTCATCATTTGCTCTTTCCGTTCTTCTGTTCCTGGGGCTTCTTAACAATGTTGCTGACACATGAACTAGTATTTCACGGAAGCAATTACGATTCCTGAAAGTTTCCATAACCTGTGAGTCTCTCCAGCCCTACATTAGTTGGCATTGTGTCTACTGCTAGGCTTTTGTTTCTCTTAAATGTTTTACTACTTTTATTTCAATAGTGAAAATAGTGAAAAATTATTTCAAAACTTTGGACAAAAATCACATTAAATGGCATGTGTCTGGAAGTCTCAAACCTTTAGGGTATTTCCCTCGGTTATAATCAGTGAGCAAACAGTCCACTAACCCTGTCCTATCTCTGCAAATGTTAAGCTAATCAGCCATTAAGTATTGGCAATAGAGAATCTTCATACTGTTTTACTAAAGCAATTCTTAGTGAAAATATTATTTAATGTGGTGTATGTTATGGTGTATTATTTAATAGGGCATATATTATATATGTCACCTGATGTGTTTTGTCTGGTGCTGACAGTCTGAACCATACCTTCAGATCAAGAAAATAGATGATATGGAAGATAAAGAGATTCTTGACCGTATAAGCGTTTTAGGAGGAATTCCTCCTGAGCTTCTGCAAAATGAAAATAACAGGAAACATTTCATGCTTACTCTAAAAGGAGACCTTAAAGCTCTTCAGACATATTTGTAAGTTTTATAATTTTGTTTTATATTTTAAAGCTTTATTCTGTCTGATCATTTCAGTTTTTCTTTTTTTTTTCTCTGCAATTTGTTCTAGTTTTTGTCATAAAAAAATATGAAACAGTAAACATTGTTTTCTCCTTTGTGTGCTTTTCCATAGATGAAAACTGCTTACTGTAACAGCCACTACTGTTGTTACAGTAGTGAATATGTCATGGTAGAATTACAGTTCTACTTAGGATCCAAAGTTAGTAGCCACTAAAAGGGATAGTCTCACACCCTTTATTATTTTCCGAGGCTAATAAGCTCAGCTAATCATGCTTCAAGATCACGCTGTTCAACCTCCTGATCCAAGGGCCCCCTAACCTAACTGGAAGCAAAGAATCCCTTTGTTCTAGGAATAGAGAGGGCAACCAGCTTCTCCAGTCCCACCTACTCCCTCCACTGGATCTTACACAACAGCTCGCGTAGTTGAGTGGTTAAGGTTTCTCATCCTGGCAAAGAGAAGGACCCATTTTGGCCCTTGGAACCTGACACTGATAAGACCCTGAAACATTAGAACTTGAATATTAAGCAGACAATATTTTTATTGCAGGTTGAAGCTCTTTTTTTCCTAACTGTTGGGTCATTTTTTCTTTAAAACTTCAGACAAAAGTGCAGTAGCGTAAGGAGCTAAGATCTAATCCATGACCTTTCTGTTATGTTTTGAGTAGAAAGAAAAAGGTATTTTGTATGTGGAGGCAAAACCCAAATATAGGTATCCCGTGTGAAGTTTTATAACTATAACTTCTTTATGTTCACAGTTGCGAGGAGGAAAAAAGGAATAACATCCTCTCTTGTGATATTACCTGCTTTAATGGGTCTGAAGATACAATACATGATTCAGAAGGTACTTTGCTTAAATGGTTTTCCTCTTATGCTTAGGCATATTCCTGTTGTAGCAATCATTTAATGAATGGAGTTCTCTAGAGTCTTTTATCAGCTTCTTAAATGAAACAGAAATATACAGAAATGCAGAGAAAAACAGTTGATACGGGATTTAAAATAATTATTACAAAGCTATTTCAAAGTTATTATTTAAAATGACCACAATAGTTGCCATTTCTCTGACACTTTAAAAATCTTTTTCAGTCTGGCATCCTATAACCAGTGGAGATACTTCCATTTACAATCTTCCTGGAGGTCACTTTTATCTGCTGGAACCTTCTAATGAAATGCTCTTGATAAAACACATAACCAAATGTATAGAAAATGCTGACCTATGAGTATTTCCCTCTATTTTAATAGTAGAAGGTGTAAGATTAGCACTTAATAAGGCAGCACTTAAGACAGCACTTAATAATTGTCATTCTTTCTTTCTGTTAAATTGCATTCAGTTATGCCTAAAAGTAACTATGTTCCCCCAGAACATCTTTATTGTAATCCTTGAAAGGGGGAATTTGTTCTGTTTTGAAAATAAACATTGTCTTCGTATCTTAGAAATAAAGTTTTCCCTCTTTTCATCTTGCACATGCACAACCCCTTCACTTTATTCAATAACATAATTTGCAAAAGACAGCTATGTTATTTTAGAGTTTCTCTGTATGCTACTGTAAAAATGCTAAATATAATTTAACATCAACAAAAATCTACAATTCTTACAGAAATACTTAATAGGTTCAAATTTATTTAGAATAAGATATAGTCTAAAAATACAGTATGTATATAAACACCCTTTACAGTGCAATGGTTCGTGCTTAAAAGATTTTACAGTCAGACTACACAATAAACAGTTACTCTTGCATTTTTCTCAACAGAGTTAGTTCATGAGCTACTGAAGAGTTAGTTATTAGTGGGAATTACTCCGAGTATTCTAAATCCCATATTTTTCTACCATTGCTTTTGCTTTAGAAATATAGGCATTCATGGCATCCTCCTTTGATATACCTGCAAAGGAAAGTAAAAGTCATTATCTTTTTGTATTTGCAGTTCTATTAAAGTGATTACATGAGGTAAATTTAATTGCTGTAACACCTTTTTTCAGGTTCCATGCCTCCCACTTGGCTTTGCCTTTCAAATCTAGCATTCCTGGGCATTCTGCCAAAATAAAGGCATACCTTTATTGATTATCATGCAGATTATATAACATTTGCTTGATTTCAAGATATGGGGCTAAATTTGATGTATATATAGGAACAGGAATACCAATATTAATATCTCCAACGGTAGCCTGTTTGTAAAATCCATATAGTTCCTTCAGTTCTTCATCAGTTGGTCTTGTTTTCAATTTTTTTACATCTTCTGCAGCTCCATCAAAGTCAGCCTGATGCAAGAAAAATACATAAAGTGTTAATTTGCCTCTCAAGAGGTGTGCTTAAAGTATCAGTTATATCATGCACAGTAGTTCATGAGGCTCTATTACTCACACGGTTTTAGTCTTAAGTCTAGGTGTTTTCCCCACGACAGAAGCTTAATAAAACTGTAAGTTATCAGAAAGGGAACTTGGCCTACTTAGGTGATAGGGTCAGCACTGCTAAAATAAGTAAACCTCTTATTTTCCAACAGTTTTACATCTAAACTCTTGGAACCATTACAGACTGTCAAGTGCCAGAATATTCACAGATGCATTCATGTATCTGTGCAATGTGTACAAGGAATGTAGTGTGTATGTCTTCCACATTTGTGCTGGGGGTACGAAGGCACTCGCTGAACTTCACACCACAGCAGTGATCTCCAAATCCTTTTGGCCCCATGGCATTGTGTTGACTCTAATGGAGGAGCTCTACTACACTTGGAAGCAGGCAGCACCTCTCATCCTTCATTTCCACCTCTCTGCCAAAAGTGCAGTAGCCAAGCGCCTGTCAGCGCGGCCGTACCTCACGTAGGCTGGAGCAGTGCTAGCGCCAGGACACCCAGCTCTCAAACACTGCAGAGCACAGAGTGAAGCATAAATTTAAGACGGAAATACTCCTTCATGCGTCTCACATTCACATCAACTCAAGGCTATAGCTGTTATTCCATCTATACCCTAAGTCTCAAGTTAGACATTAGTATAGAGCTTGTAGTCTGGTTCATGCCCAGCATATGTCAGAGTTAGCTAGATTTTTGTACAGCAACTACAGAACGGCCAGGTTACTGCATTAGAGTGCAAAGAAGATATAGGTACTTTAATACACTATATGCTGCTTTCAGTAATTATTAAGAATGAAACACTTGTTTTAGAATAGGACAGAACAGAATGGAAGGGACTACAAAGACCATCGAGTCCAACTGCCTGACCACTTCAGGGCTAACCAAATGCTAAAGCAGATTCACCAGGGCATTATCCAAGTGTCTCTTGAACACTGACAGGCATGGGACATCAACCACCTTCCTGGGAAGCCTGTCCCAGTGTTTGACCACCCTCATGGTGAAGAAATTCTTCCTTATATCTAGTCTGAACCTCCCCTGGCGCAGCTTTGTGCCGTTCCCTTGTGTTTAATAAACTTCTTTCTAGCAAAGCAATCTTAAGGGTGGTGGGCCATCAAATATGTTTTTGTAAGTAAAGGTAGGTCCCTTTTATACATCTATAGCAACAGTGTGAGGGAAGTGCTTTGTTTCTAGGAGTGCCAAAGATGTACAGTTCCTGCTTCTACTTCAATTCAGTGATACATTGGTTGCAGTGCTGATTCTGTCTCCCCTCGCTGAGCACATCTCCGTAACACATGCTGTACACCTATTAAAAGTGCTTTTGTTAGTGCATATGCAGACATGTTTCTCCACAATTAGACCACAGATCTGGCCCAACACCAGCAGATGTGACATACTTTACTGCACATACCAGTGACTTACACCAGCACAGACACCTCTTCATATTATCCATACACGTACAAACAAAAGCAGCATTCATGCTCTGTTAACAGTAAGATGAAGAAGTGGTATCAACATTAAAACAGCACTGAGTTGCCAGATGAAGATGAAGATAAAATAAGTTGATTGAAGATGAAGTAAGTTTTATCTTCATCTTTACACTGCGGCCACTACTGTGCTGAGGCCCTGTGAGGACAGAGATACAAGGACTACTCAAGTCAGTGGAAACCACCCAAATGCCTTGAATTGTCTTCTGATCTAAACTTCACAAGAAGAATGAACTAGAAGCACTGTTAGACTTGTACTGACAGCAGACAACTGACAAAATAAATTGAGAAGGGAAGCCATTAAGTTAATAAGCTTCTTACCTTTATATACTTCTATTTTACCTGGATCTATATGAAATATTACAAGCTACTGTTTCAAAAAATGCAAGTGTGTATCTTAACCAGCAAGAAATGAAAATTAAAATGTTAAACATTTCTTTCTTCATCTCTCTCTCTCCAATCATTATGCACAGACTTTTGCTTAGGATGGCTTGTTTATACAACATGCTTAGGAGCAGCCTATAATTTCCTTTAATTATGTGCTGATAAAATTCCCCTTTAACTTCTCAAATTAAAAGCAGAAGTACATATATNAGTTCTTTCACAAGAATTAATGTTACTAGCTAATAATGAATATATATATATATATATATATATATATATATGCAGCCATAAACATACACACATGCATTAAGGATAAATGCACAAATTATCAGATGATTATCACATACGTCTTTTGTGCAAAGAAAAAATGAATTCTTCATTTTCAGCAGAATATTTTAGCAGTTTGCAAAACTTAGAGATCTCTTACAGCCTCCTTGATGAAAACACTATTCTATTCATTTTGTCCTCACTCCCATACAGCTTGATTTGGTAATTTTTAATGGATATGGATGATAGCTGTTAACAAAAGTGGTAACGGATAGAAAGCCTCTATAATGATGAATGTGTACGATTCCTTATTTCAACCACTGACTTTTGGGTGAAAGTGTAACTGTATACAGCAATGGTATATCATAGTTTACTCAGCTGTTTCTAATAGTGATACGTGGCTCATTTCTTAAATATCAGGGCAAATACATTTATTTTCCAGAGTGAATTCAAGGCAGAATAAAACAAACTACAATTTAAATGATTGCTAATTAAACAAAGGTGGTATTATGCTTGGGATTTGGCAGTTCTCACCCACTGAGGAAAGAGGATTCTGCTTCTTAGCTGTAAAACAGCACAATGAAACCTCTGTGCCATTCCACATAACTGCAGCTCAGAAGAAAATTGCTGAGCTACTGACAATACACTCCCTGCATCTAGGTCAGAGCGCTGTGCTGCTCGCTCTTTGCAGCACACACGCACACCCCCTAACCAATCTGAGACAGACATGAGAATGAGAGCAGGATAAAAAGGGCTTGCAAATCTTAAAGTGAAAGGGATAATAGAAAGCCTAATAAAGCACAACAGCCAAATCCATCAGGGCAGGGGCAAGACAAGGAAAGTATTCACACTTTGCTACAAAGGTAGGACGCTAAAAGCCAGCAATGAAAATATCCTCAGGAACTATTTAAATGTAGTCAGAGAGAAGGCAGAAGGAAGCTTTCCTACCAAAATGCCCCTCAAAATGTACCACTCCAAAGATGCACACACCCCAAAAAAAAGCGCACTCCCTGAAAAATTATTCATGTTTCCCAAATGCACATATGCCACTGATTCAGTTAGATGTTTCCCTTTTCCTCATATAACTCTAAGTAACTAGCTAGCTCCTAAAAAATAAATACATAACCTACCTCTCAGTGCACAACCCAGTCCCAGCAAACTCAGATGCGCACACAAACAATTCACACACATTTGTGTCTCCTACCTCCACAAAATTACACGAGCCAGGAATAGTTCAAAATAAGCTGCATGTGTCTCAACCTCCTCTTGCAAAAAATAATGCACTACTTAACCTTCAGAAGCTTACGTGCTGCAAGGTAACCTCAATTTTGCAGTGGAAATCCTCATGCTGAAGAAACACAGCCATCTCCGACAAGGCACCGCGCAGACGGACGGTACATCCCTCTCTCCCCTCTCCTATCTGGCCGCAACGCAGCATCGCTTACCTGGAGAGTCATGATGCTGTGAGGTTGCCCAGGGACCAGCCTCGCTCCTTCTGCTGCGGGGACGCAGAGCTTCTGCCTCCCGGCTCCGCAGAAGGGCCCCATGGGGCCGCACGTGATGGAGTGCGCGGGGCCGGGCGCGGAGTGACCTCCTCTTGGGGCCGCACGGGGAGAACTGACCTGCCATTGGGGCCGGGGAAGGGATGGTGGTGGCTTGTTCCGCTGCGTGCTGAGCCCACTGCGGTGCCCATGCTCGTTGCCTTGGAAAAGCTGAGCTCGCGTCCCTGAGGGTTAGGCCGCCAGCCTGAGAACAGAGACGCAGCAAGGCTTCCAAGCTGTTGTTCGAGAAAGGAATTTCCTCGGGGTGAATGGCTGTGAACCTGATCGGAACTGCCACCAGCCCCGCCACCGTTAGCGTCCTCTTCTCCGCAGCCCTGCCCGGTGACCGGCCCTGCGGGGACCTCGTGCCCGCCAGAACGGGGCTGCGTCCCACAGAAAGCCCCAGAAGCACGAGGGCCACCCCGGGGTGCCACGTACGGGCGCTTACACAGCTGAGCGCCTCCAGAACAGAGGGTTTTCTTTGCTACATACAGAATGAAAAAGGAACGTTAAATGAATTGATACTAGCCTACAATTGTACCTATTAAAGGAAAAAATCTATCCCCACTTACCTATTGTATCAGTCCACTAATTCTTTAGATTCACACCTCTGTACATTTATATTCACCATTCCTTGGGCATGGTTTTAATCACAACACTTGACGCTTCCGCATGTTGAACCCACTAACTTCCATGAACTCACCTAAAAAGAGTGTTTCCTCTCAAACTAAGCCCGGGTTAAATTAAACCGAGGCTTGCAGAGAAAACAAACCCACTAAATCTCGGTAAGTAAGAGGAGATAAGAACACGGGAAAACAACTCGATGGCCTCCGGTATAAACCCGCTGTGAAAGCGGCGGCGAGGGCAGCACTGCGGCACCAGCCCTGTAACGCTGCCTTTAGTTCTATGGCTTCCCCCCCGATGCCCCAGGCCGGCTTGGGACCCCCAGCTGCTGGGGCCCCGGCTGCGCCCCGCCGCCCACCCCCGGGCCGGCGCACGGCGGCGGCTGAGGGCGGAGGAGGCCGCCNGGACCGGGCCGGCGGAGGCCGGGGAGGTAGGGCAGGGGGGCTGCGGCCCGGGGGGGCGAGCGGGAATGGGGCGGCCCCGGGACGCAGCTCGGCGGGCGGTGATGGCGGTGAGGCGGCGGGGCTGAGGGCAGGGCGGGCGCGGCCCCCTGCTCTCGGCGCGGTTTCGTTGCGGTGTGGGGGGGCCGGGCGGTAACCAGCGTTTCCTCGTTTTTCTTTTCATGGCAGGAGCTGGCGGAAGGCTTGCGCTGGGTGTCTGGGAGAGCAGGTGTTTGGAAACGGGAGTTTTCTACCGGAGGTGAATGCGGGAGGTGTTCGCTTTGCTCATCTCCTCTGCGGGAAGCATGGGGTCCTGAAACTGATACAGCGTGGAAGAATTTAGTTTTTCCTTTTCTCCTTGTCGCTTTAATTGCTGTTCCTACCTATTTGTTTTCCTCGGTAGCGTCCATTTTGAAAAGAAAAATGTAGTCTTCAGCTATGAAATCTGCCATGTTTTTCTTTCTCCTGTACAGGTCTAGTGCTGCCTTTACTTGATACCTGTCAGAGCATCTCGAATTGAAAGGCTTTAAAAGCAATAATCCAGATTTTTTTTTAACTTCACTATTATAAGGTTCTCCTCTTAACTCTGCCACATGTGCAATACACATGTAAGATTTCTGGTGGTCACGTCCATTCTTTAGTTGTTTCCGCCGTGATGGTAAGCAGAAGGGATGAGATAACTTCACGGACACCAGCTTCACGAAGGGCTAACAAAACAAACGGGCGGATCTGCCATCTCACGTCCCTCTGTGGTGGTCTGGGTGTGCAGGAGCAGAGGAATGGGTGACATAAAGCGGCAGGTTGGTCCTGCCCTCCCCAGGCAGCTTCTGCTGCGTGTCGGAGGCAGACACCAGGCTGGATGGGCCGGGCCGACCCTGCCGGGCATTTTGAGGCTCTTTGGAGAGTATTGAGAGAGGGTCGCAGTGCTTTAGTTTTTCTTTAAAACAGTTATTCACTTTTACCATTATCTGAAAATTATTTCTGTGGTTTTGATTCCCGTTGTGGGTAGCAGCTTCTCAAGTCTCATTGCATTGACACATCCCTGTTGGATGCACTTCCCCTACTGGCTCTCAGATGAGCATTTAGATGCAGTTAAACTGAAGGAAAACCCCTCCAGGTAGATGTTGTTTTATGGCAGTACATACTGTGGGGGGATTTCAATGATGTTTGTTTTTTTTCTAAATCATGGTAGCTTACTACCAGTACATAGAGAATTGAAATGACTAATGAAATGGTATTTTGTAAATGTCTAAAGGTTGTCACTCAAGAAACATACATAGTATCTCTACTTGGGTAAGGAGGATGCCCAAGGAGAGAGTCATGTCTGTTTCTCCCCAGTTGAAAGCTGAGCTGCTCTTCTTGTGTAAGCTTGGCTGTACAACAACAAAGGTCTACTAGTTTGGCCAGGAGATGATGAATAGTAACCCAAGCATGAGCATGGGGACTTAATGAGTTAACAGGACCTGTAATCGGACCTGCCATCATGTCTTCACTCTTCATCTGGACTAGGTAGATCAGAGCTAGAACAATTACCCTTTCTTTGCTCCAGTTTGATTTTTCATATCCCTAAAAGCATGTTCTAGGTGACACAAGAGCAAAAGCCCCCTTCTGAACTTCTTGGAGGACTGCAGAGGATTGCCTTCCTTCACTGAAAGCATAATTAATAGGCTCTGCAGCCTTCTATTGTACCTTCTAAATGCAGACAAATGTAAGACATGGATTAAAGAATGAAAAGGCAAATTAAAGTTTAAAAAATGCTAAATTAATTCAGGAACTTGGAACTTGTTTCATGTTGTGATTCTGCAGTTTTTTCACGTCATAACAGCTCTAAAATGCAGCTGTCCACACGTGAAAACTGGTCCTTCAAATTTTTTATTTTATTTTATTTTATTTTTTTAATCTGTGGAACCTCCAGCTGCTTTCTTTCAGTTTCAGCTCCAGAAGGCTTTCTTGTCACCGGTGTTGCCTTGCTGTAGAGTCTGCTCTTTTTTTTTTTTTTTTAAAGAAAAAAAGATAAAAAAGCAGCAACCTGTGCCTTGTGGAAGATTTGTTAAGGATTAGCACTGAGCTAGTGTGAAGAAGGGGTGGTTGCCAGTACCATTTCGAGATGTGATGTTTCTCTTCTGCATTCCCAAGAGAAGCCTCTGGTAATGAAGTCCCCAGCAAACGGTACAGTATTTGAACTGCTGTTTACCTTTTTCTTCCCTTCACAGCTAGGGTGGCAAAACACAAGAGAACCTCAGGATGCCTGTAATTCAGCCAGGGACGGCATCACTTCGTAAAGCAAAGAAAACCACTGTAAAAACATGTCTAGATAACCCCTTTGTTATTCAGTGGAAAACCATAGATGGAGATAGCATGCATTTTATATTACAGACTTTAGAAGAAAGGATTAAACATATTGGACTTAAAAAGATAGAGGCTCCAAGGAAGAAAAAACGTTCTGTTACAAAAAAACAAATGGAAAGAAAGTGCGATGCTAGCAACAGCAAACTCCCTACAGAAGAGGAAACGGAAAGCAATCGACAAGCACCAGGATGGACTGACATTAGTATCAGAAGACAGCTTGCTATTGGAGTTAATGAAGTTACAAAAGCATTGGAAAAAAACGAGCTACTTCTTTTGCTGGTGTGCAAATCTGCAAAACCTGCCATCATCACATCGCATCTTATTCAGCTGAGCGCAAGCCGAGCCACGCCAGCAGGCCAGGTTCCCCGTCTCAGCGAAACAGTAGCACCGCTTCTTGGCTTGACATCCATTTTGGCACTAGGCTTTAAAAGGCAGTCTGATAAATTTACTGATGTAATAGAAGCAATAATTCCAAAGATACCAGCTTTGGAAGTGCCATGGCTTCAGTACAGAACTGAGGGATCTGCCGCACATGCAGATTCTTCAGAAATTCATGAACCTGAGCAGCTTGCAGAGACACTGGAGGATGAGCTCACAAGCCAGAAACGGAAGCGTACAGAAAGCAATCAGCTTGATCTTTCAAATGTAATCTTACAGCCTTTGAAAATCAAGAAAGTTGTTCCAAATCCAAATAAGATAAAGAAACCACCTCGCAAAAAGAAAAAGCCTTTTTCAGCATAACTGACTTCAGTTCAGTTCTTCCGATTAAAGTGATTTGGCAAACTCATCTATGTTGCATTCACGTGAGGTTCTTTCTGCTTTAATAAAGAACAGTGCTCAAACTTGAGAGTCTCTATCCGGGGATAGATATTTAACTTGCAGTTGGAGATCACAAAGTTAAAATTGGCAATGAATATCCTGAAGTAATAAGCACATCTTTGGAATTAATGTAAAGCATTAAGCAAGCTTTGTATTTTTATACAGATGAACATGCTTCAGACAAAACTGATTCAAATTAAGTGTAATTACTCAAAAAAATTGATACCAAAATTGAAAGTTTATTTAAACAAACGTCCATGCCAGTATAACTCTTAAAGCTGGTTCAATGCTTGTTTCAAGTAAACAGCTGTAACAGCACAGGCAGACTTCCCTTTTGAACTTTCATCCTTTCCTCTGCTGAACAATAATCTTGTTTTGGTCAAGAACGTATGCAGACTTGGATTCCAGCTCTACCTGGTGTGTGATATGCTGAAGGAAAAATGTTATTTTCATACGTAAAACAAAGTTACTATGTCTGCTGCATTTTGAAAATAAAATTCTGTATGCAAACTATTAACACACAGCCTGTGAGAAAATGTAAACTAAACTCAATTTCTAAACGAGTCTAAAATTATTCCCCAGGAAGCCCAGCTAAGCCTTGGACTGTTGTATGTAAAGTAGCAGATGACAGCTATAGTCACTACAAGAGACTAAAATCTTTTGAGTTTCCTTTAATTTTACTGAGGTCTATCAAGTTTCCTAATGAGACAGTTGTTTTGTAGGAAGGAAAGGAAATAGTGCTGCAATTCAAACTGCAATCAAAATTGACAGCGCAGGAGTTTATTTGGCACTCTGTTATAAGCAAAAGTGAATACTATGGTACTGTAAAAAAGCAAAATAGCTTAACTGATTTACTTTGTTGTTTCTTAAAGATGGAGTTTATACGTTGCAGATTTCAGAGCTCTGCTAGTCTAGTCTTCCAGTGCCATCAGCTAGCTAGTCTGTATTTTGGATGTATTTAGAAGTGACTTAAGTTCATGATACGGACTACGAAGGGAGGCAGTAGCAGTGATTCTGTAGTCATGATGCTCCCTGAAGCTTAAACAAAACAGAAAGACATTTAACGCCAAAAATTTGCCCTCCCTTGCTGAGGGTGGCAAGGAAAGAGATGATTTTATTTTGCCTTGCTTCATAGTCCTTCATAGAGGTCATTTGCTTTGGCTTTTTAGATGCATAAAATTTTGAAGGCATGTTAGAACGTAGTGTAATTAATTCCCCTGCTAGCTAATTGTAACATTTAGCTCTTAGTCTTTAAAGAGAGCATGAGGATTAGCTTTGGTAAAGAACATAAGCACAGCAATCATCCTTCAGGCGCCTTGCTGCCTGCCCAGGTCTGTAGATCTCCCAAGGGCTTTGTGTCCCCTCCATAGTTACTTAAGACAAGAAATTACACAAGATGTTTCAGAAGACTTGTGGGAAAGGTGGTAGAGCGAGCCTTTAAAATGCTTCAAATTTGCCAATTTTTGTGAAACCCTCCATTAGCTTTTGAAGAGTCTTACCTGGTAGCTGTCCAAAGCCTAACACGCGTGCAGGTTCAACATCTGAAACAACACAAGAGCCTCTCCATCAGAGCTGCTGACAGCGGCACCCCCACTGCTGCCCCTTCATTAAGTACCTGCTTGGCAAGTGAGGGCAGGTGGCCACGACTTCCACCTCCTCAGCAACTGTCCCACTGCGTGGATGCAGGCTGGGGCACCATCAGGACTCGCATCCTCTTGAAGCTGTGGTACTTCAGCGAAGCACTTGAGGTAAAGAGCATGGCTAGCCAAAAGGTTTGAGCGCTCAGCAGGGACAGAAGAGACCATTTTTTTAATCATTTTGGATTAAACAGCCATTAGGTAACAGTTCTGTGAACAGGACTCTCCAGGAACTGCCCCAGCTTAGGCTCAGGTGCCTGTTTCCCTCATCCCCTCTGGCCCTGTAACTTTTCAGTCTTAGCTACAGAGCTGCAAAGCTTCAACAGGAGCACGACTCTGCCCTCCTGTCCCGCAGTTAGCCTGCAGCTGGAGCCAGAAAAAGACAAATTTGCACACCTGAGATTCTTTTTTTTTTTTCTCCCCAGAAGATGGCACAAGTGAAGAATGGCCACACTCCTTGCTTCACATGCAGTCACCCCAAGATTTGGGCAGAAAGCCAGGCTGCAAGAAAACCAGGTTCAGTTCTGTCTTCTGCCCAGGCGTATTTGGTCCCACCGTGGCCTAGCAGCTTTTGGTTTCAGAGAAGAAAAGAAAAATACTGGCTGCCATTTCTTCCACTTGTATTTTTTTGAGAGGAGGGAAGGCCGAGAAAATGAGCGCATCACTCACCCAGCATTCAAGACCGCCTGTCCAGAGCGGGGAGAGCTGGGCTGTGAGCACTTCTGGGCACGGAAGTACTCAGCCAGGATATCTATACCAGATATCTATACCATCGATTACATTTTCAGGCACTTAATGGTGCTCAGGCCTCACACAGGGAGTCAAAGCTCCATCTACACGGCCTCTTGTGACTGCTGCTAGCAGACAGGTATTGGAGTGGCCGACGTAAGGCCCGACTCCACTGTCAGAAGTCTGAGAGATCCCCTGTAAAGCCCTTGTGTTCACCAGGCCCCCAGCTGGTGCACGCCCAGGGGTCAGACAAACCACCTCCAGTCCCTGCCTTTGTTGGAAGGAAGTCGCACGCTTTAAGCACAGAGCTGTGATGCAGTAAGGGAAACTATTTATCACTGTCTCTAGGGCAGAATCTTCTCGCTGTTCAACAAGAACAAGAAACCAAACCACAAACCATTCACACATGGGAAAAGGAGAGGGAGAAAGAAAACCCCCACTGCTATAAGAGGTGGGTAGGGCTAGCGGTTACGAAGAACAGACAAATTTATCTTCGTCTAAATTGATGTTTTCAGGTACAGAATTCAACTTTCAGCAAAACTTGCTGTCAGAATTACAGGCATATTTAAAAGGAAAGCTTAGACATTTGCATTTCATGAGATATTCAAGTCACATTCAAAATATGCTCACAGCACAGAGGCTTCACTACCACAATTTGGCACTTTCAGCTAGAACAGCTTCTTACTGCAGATCTTGTTGGTGCTCACGTTACTGCAGCATCCGTGAACTGAAAGAACTGCTATCATATCTAACTATGACGCTACGCTGGAATGCATATAAAGTGCTTCAGAAGCCATTCTGGTTGCCGAGCATTCGAGAGGGAATTAAAACAGCTTACCCAACAACAAAGATCAGCCCTCTTACATTTCGGGAAGCGTAGTACACAGGCTTCCAAGGACCGAGGGTAAAGCATTTCTCTTCTGCTTACCAGCCACATATATAGCGAAACTTCTTGTTCCAAAGTCAGGATAGAAACACTACCAGGAACAATTTATGAATACGTATTTACACAAGATACTTTTCATTAGAATTACAGACTTCATAGGAAATCAAAGTAGACAAAGGAATATGTGCAATTTTGCAGAAGCATTGAAAACATTCAAACTATAAATATCCTGATAGCACTACTAAAATTCTTAGTTTTACACACAGGCTGATGTTACTCTACTGAGGAAAAACTAAGGTTTTGTGCCACAACTGTAAATTAAGTACAGTAATGTATTATCATTCCGGCAACATAGATAACACCTGCACTGAACAGTGCGATACTGTTAAATCAATCCACTGATCTATTGAAGATCAAAGTACAAATCTGTATTTTTATTGATTTGGCAGCGTTGCTTATGGAGAAACAAATGCACTAGTTAAACCAGTACATTGTCATACTGCTCCAGTTACAAAAAACATCCAGGACTTTCATAGAGCTACAAACGTATCATACTTCATGATTTTTCCCCAAATGATGATATCCACGTGAAGTAAATATAGCAAAGATACTCAAGTTTGTATCCTTCATTCTGTTACACTGACAAACATACACCACCACTTAATAAATAGAAATGCAGCAGTTCATCCACATAATAGCAAATATTTTTGTACCCTAATCCACCACTGAAGTTCAGTTTGTACAAAACAGTCTTTTCTACAGAGTGGAAAAAAAATACCTTCTTCTCATCAAGGTGCAAGCTAAGCTTTGAAACTTAAATGAATGTGCTTTTTATTCTTTTCATGGACAATAAAAAGAGTTTCAAGGACCTTCTGATTTATCTGAAAATGCATAAATTTGGTCACATGTGGATTTCTTCATTGTTCAGCTTTAATGGACTATTCAGTATCACTGACGTTGTGCTTTTACTCCTCTTGAACAATATCATTCCAAGAGTTATGGAGATCAAATTAACTCAAATGATGACTTCAGAGTTCTAGAAACGTGTGTCCTCATTGTAATACAAGACCAACCTAAAGGAAGAAGAAAAATGTAGTATTTTAGTTCAAGTATGGCAATAAATCTAAGCATTATTAGTTTTCTCCACCTGAATTATGGATCTTAAATGTGTCCAATTAAAAAAAAAAAAAAAAAACTATTTCAAAACTCTGCCCATTTTGGCCAGCATAGATTAAATCATTATCATACCTAACAAAGTTCAGAAACTCTTTTTTAATCCCTTACCTTTTCAGATTCCATGCCAGGACACCTCCAGTTGTACAAATAATACTGCAAATTTCCATCTCCAATCCCAAACTTGAGTTTTTCCAGGAATGTTTTGTTTTCCATTAAGTCTAGTGCATTGAACACATCAAATCCTTTCTGGCAATAGCAAAACATTTTTAAAATTTTACTTTTAAAGTTTCAAATGACACACAAACGATACATTCCACAGTGGCATAACAATATCCAAGAGACTAATCTAATTAAGTGGAGGGGAAAAAAAAAAAAAAAAAGGAATAAATCTTTCCTTTTAATTTGATAGACAAACGAAGAAATTTTCCCAATAGAAAGTAAAGTATAATCTTCATGCAAAGTTGTGCCTTACCTCCAGAAGGGCAGGACTTTTAAAGTCACTTTCAGGGGTAAAGGTCTGAAGAGTCCCTAAAGCATTACCCTTTATTTTATCTTTATGGACATGCATTTTTTTTTTTATACCATCACGTACAGTGTCTTGACACATATGGCCTATTCCAGCTGAAGCTGCATAAGCACAGCTTATGATGGCTTTCAGTCATCTATAATTGTTATTGATAAACATTTTTGTAATGATCCTTTACTGAAATGCCATTACCTTTAGAACTCCAGCCTGACACATCACTCTCCCTCCCCTATTCATGTACTCTGTACCAACTTCTCCCTTCATCTACCTCCCAAATTCACTACTCTGAAGGAGCCAGTCTGCTCTTCTTTGCATGCAGCCACGCAGCTGTATTAGCTGCAGCACAGGGTTTTGTGCTGCAACACAAATATATCAAATCCCGACTCACTCTGAACTCCTAAGCAACCTAAAAATAAGGCCAGCTGAGCCATCACAGTGGCAGTCATCATGTACAAATAGCTGAATTTGCTTGGGGGCCTGGGTACAACAGTCCATTTACTTGCAATTAACTGCAAGGCAGTCTGACCTAAGAACCTAGAGTCTTAACAGCATGAAAGCAGAGCACCAGCAGGACTTTCTATATTCTAATATAAAAATAATCGAGTTACAAAACAACAGTGCTTAGTTACTTAAGCACAAGAAGATGGTAAAGAATGTTCTTTGCTCAGTATAAAAAAATATATATTTTTTGTAAATAAGCACCCTGCATTAGAATAAAAAAAAAAAAAGGGTGTTTCCATCAGTTTAGGACTACTGAAAACTCACAAAACAGTGAAAAACATGCAGAAATGAGACAAGGTGGCAAGGATCTGACAGCTGGCATCTAAAGAAGCAAATTTTGAAATATTCCAATTTGGCCACTGACAGTAACAGAAATCTTAGTAGAGAAGAACGGAATTAGGGGAGAATACAGACACACTATGTACAGATACACTGGTGAAGCTTTGCAGTTAAGCACTCAAAATTCAAATAAACGATAAAGTCTGCAGATGTAGCTGTAACTTGGTATCTAAACATCAACAGATTAGATTCAGGTTAATCTTTTCTGAGAGGTATAAAAAGTTGCTGTTCAAAGGTACTTGCTGCACCCCTCTGCCAGGCCATTAGAGCAGACTCCAAAGTGAACTGTTCTAGATCTAGAAATGTAGTGTCAGCTTTGACAACAAAATACACAGGGTTCTGGGGGGATTACCATGCTGGAACATACCACTCTCTCCATGCAGTACACATGGAACGTAAGTGCATAACTCCGAATTTGGGGTTTCACTTTAGAGTTCAGGCATTTTGCCCAATAATTGCTAAGATTTTACTAGACTTAGTTCTAAGCTAGTTTTATATACTGTAATAAGAAAATAATAATAATAATAAAAATCAACATTCAGCTGACATGCAAACCACGAAAGCAATTTACTGAGTTGAATTTCTATCCTCAAAATACATTCTTTGGAAGTAACAGTGGAGAAAGGCTTGTGGTAGGTTGACCCCTAGTGTTGACCACCCAGCATCTTGCTCACCCCTCTCCTGTGAGATGAGGAGGAAATAGAAGGGAAGGCAAGAAGACTTGTGAATTAAGATAAGGACAGTGTAATTGAGAAAGCAAAAGCTACTCGCAGAAGCAAAGCAAGGAGAGGAATTCATTCAGTACTTCCCACCAGCAGAGAGATGTCCCGCCGCCTCCTGGAAAGCAGGGTCTCAGCATGCATAACGGTTGCTTAGGAAGACAAATGCCATAAGTCACGAGCACCCCCCACTTCCTCCTCCTTTCAGCATTTACTGCTGAGCACAATGTCATATGGTATGGAACATCCCTTTGGTCAGTTTGTGTCAACTGTCCTGGCTGTGTCCCTCCCATCCTCTTGCCCACACCCAGCATACTCACAAGGGGGAGGCTGGGAGTGGAAGAGGGAAAACCTTGATGCTGTGCAAGTGCTGTTAGCAATAACCGAAACGCTGGTGTGTTATCAACACTGTTACAGCTGTAAATACAAGCACAGCACCATACGGGCAGCTGTGAAGAAAGGGAACTCCATCCCAGCCAGACCCAGTACAAAAGTAATGATGCAAAGTATTTGTAAACAAAAAGCTGTGATTAGGAGTGCAGTTATCATTTCTCTTCTCTTGCCTCACCTCTCCTCATCTAAAAGTCCAAGTGCCAGACCTGCAAGTGTAATTAGGCATCTAACGATGCAGACAGGCCCAACAGGTACTTTGGAAATCCACAGGCATCTAAATCCCAGTGTTCTAACTATATGATGAGCCATTTAAAAGAAAAGAATCACATCACATTCCGAGAGAAATGTAGACATGGGAAGGTAGCGAAGCCTTGTAGTCAGACCACATAACTGGTTCCCCACCCGTTCCATCAGTGGCCTACTGAATGGCCGGCCACTCAACTCCCTGTGCCACACTTCAAATGGAGACCAGCGTTTATATCTTCCTTGACTTTTAAGAATAAGTAGTACTAGTATTTTTAGCCACTTCCTGTATCTTAATACCTTTGAAAGTCTGTCTCTGAACTTTCTTTGGTATTAAAATGGAGCCTGAGTAATGGGGTTCTGTATTCCCCGTGACTACCCAGGAGATCTCCTTGCCAAATAGTTATTCAACTCAATGCTGCTTACAGCTCAGCAAGCCGTTCACGTCACAGACGTCAGCTCCGCTGCAGCACTGCATGGCTGAGAGACACAAGATGAAGACTCTGCAGCTGCTTTCATGCAGGATCAGCACAGAAATTCCTCTGCCACATTCAGTGCAGAAACACGCAGCTGCTCTGAACGTGGTCAGCTGGAACACAGCATTTGCTTGCGTTGAGCATTCATCTGCTAGGTGTAACACCACAAGCAGTGTGGGAGCAACACTTTGGCGGGCAGAGGTGCACAAGGAGCCGAAAACATGCCTATGCTCTGCGCCGTGTTGGGAATGGTTGCTAGAATGGATACCGTGGACAGGATGAAACCTGTGCAATGCTGTGAAGTGCCAGGGCTGAACAGGTCTCTGAGAATCCATTCAGACTCCTGGGACGTGCATCACCTGCACAGCCCTGCACCACGGACTACATTGCCATGGTGTTAGTACCACACTCCCATGAAACCCTGATGATTAAGGGCTGAGTGTTACTTTTTAATCAGACAGCATTAAACCCTTACAATTCCTGTGTTTAAAAACTCAGAGTCTCTTCCCTTCCATTTAACTAAATCATGTCTCAGTGTTACTTCATGCACAAAGCATTGCTTGAAAGTTGCAGCATGAGATCGTCTACATAACTTTACAGACAGCAGTTAGTAACAAGACATCAAAGGGAAAATATTTTAGTGATACTTTCCATTCTTCTGGTACTGAGTGAATATGGTCACCAGTGTGCTCTTGGATATATACATGGATATATACACGATATAGGTCAAGCTATTGCTAATGTTTTGATCTTCATGCACTTGTCATTCACTAACATTGCTCAAAGTAAAGGAAGAAAAACAAACACAGTGTTTTATATTTCAATATATATTGTATATAAGTCTCACCGAATGCACTGAGCTGTAGACAGTAAAACAAAACAGAATGCAATGGAATGGATAAATTACTGTCAGTTCTTACCTTGCCATTACTCCTAAGAATACTTTCATGAAAGAAGCAGAAGAAAAAATACTTACCAACTTAGCTATTATGAGTGCATCATTCATTAAGTCCAAGAGGGGGGTCTCTGTATGAATATTGTAAAAGGAATAGGCAGCTTTCAGGCTTTTATGAACAGGATGGTGCATCACTGTTGAAGGTAACGTGTAGAAACTCAAGAAGTCTGTTAAAATACCATTTGAGCCCTACAAAAAAAAAGTCAATTAATAAATAACCACTCAGTTACTGATTAGGCTAACATGGAGGTTCAAGAGAAAGTAAGTAATAAATGCAGTGCACTTTTGCATACCATAATAGTAATGGTATAATAGGTAATCTTGGCTAAGAATTGAAGAAACTGAATTCTTGACAAGGATGGACATATACGTCAAAGTGAGACTGAAGCCTGAAATGGTCACTTCAGAAAAGGAAACAAATATTTAGATTTTTCTAGTCTATTACACCAATAACATTTTAACAACCAATTGTCAAAGCATTTAAAACTTTGTTTCTGAAGCTTATTTTTCTATAAACAAAGATAACAAAGCATACTTTCAAAAAAAAAAAAAGGCACAGAAAAATTCTTCCAATTGAACATATTTTTAGAAGATTTTTTTTAATCTGACAAAGCTCACATTGAGGAATCATTTTCTCAACTTTCTAAAAATAGAAAAAAATTCCTCTGCTTGTTCACAAAGCACATTTACATCAGCCCTGGTGATTATTAATCAACAAGCCCAATCCATTTGCTAGACAACAGTGCTAAATCACACTGAAATTCTAAGAAGACCAGTAGTCATTGAAAAAGGTACTTACACAAAAAAATGAAAATCTCCAGAAACTTTCCTAACGTTTCATGAAGCTAACAAAGTTTAATCATTTTCAAGAGTGTATGCAATGGGAAATAATTATCACTTGGGTTATGACTGACATGCTGAGCACAAAAAAAAAAAAAAAAAAAAACACCCAGATTTTCACTCTTCCCATTTTGATTTGGTCTCATGATCCCTCCAAGAAGATAAGGCAAAGGAGACACAGAAATGCTTTTTATCCTTGTTCTTATACCCACTCTTTCGAGCCCAACGAAGGACCTCAGAAGGATAAGTTGATAGTACTTATACAGTGAAAAGTAAAAGAACTGAACCCGTCACACGCAAAAAAGCAATTGTCTTGGAGTAGGTATAGGTTCCGTAATAGAGATGAACTATCAACCAGTAAAAGAAAAGTTACTAAGTCACTCACTAAATTCAGTAAGGATAATGAAAATATTAAATGCAGGAATTACATCTAATATTTTAAGGTGATGTGTGGAATCAAAATTTTGAAATTCTTGCAAAACAAATGTTTTAGCTCTGCACATTACAAAGATGATTCAAAAACTTGACAGTAATTTCTCCAGGTCACATAGGTCTTAAAAAGGTTTTAAGCAGTAACAAACTTACATTTTGTAGAGCAAAAAACTAGCCCAAGACTATGCAAAACAAACAAGTGGGCACTGTCTTGTTCAGTTAAAATGGCACTGTCAAAATGAAATTGTCCCATCCCTCATGCTGATTCTGGTGCTAGTAGACTCTTCTGTAGATTTCTGGGCTTGAATTCACCACAAAAGACAAAAAACAACCCAGGCGAAAGATAGGGGAGAGGGGGAGGAGAAGGAGGGGCAATAAATTAAATTAGACCATGGAAGAGTCCAGTAAGCATTAGGTCCACTGCAGAGTAAGTAGAAAAGTATGGACAATGATGACTGACAAGCAGGACCTCTCATCTCCAGCAGCAGTAAGTTTCTAAATTCAGCAGAGACTGCTGAACAAATTCACACTGCAGTGGAAACACTGAGCTTTGCAACCTGCAACTTCTGTGAAGATCTAGCAGGTTTAATAATTCCAGCACTGATCACTTTCAAATAACCTTATAACTTCAAACAAAATACTACACTACCTGAACATCATATCTATAGCTGATATAGCATGGACTCAAAAGAAATCTGAAAAAAGAATTTTGAACTGGTATATGGCAGAAGCTTATCCAACAGCTTAGGGAATGATACTGAACTCAAACCAAATCCTTTTATCAGTCATTGAATCATTTTTTTAGAAAAGCAGATTTGAAGACCATTATTTATTATCATGTCACATCTCTAGAGAAGCAAAAGGAAGCAGGGACGTATGCAGGGTGTGGGAAGACTGTTTTTAAAACATGGAAATATTACAGCAAAGAACCTTACAAGACAGTGAGATTTTGACATTTCAAAATTCTTCTTTAAAATATCCTGTTGTAAGAGAGCTGCAGTTTATCACGAGAATTTTGTCACTACAAGAATGCAATACAAAGAACAAAATTTGAAATCATAACACCAAATCCCAACTATAGCATGTTTTTCCTACTGTCTGCATTTCATAAACTTGATGCTGATGTGAACTTTCACAAGTGGCATTCACATACACATTCCTGAGGTAGTCAGAGAGTGTTTTACCTCTACTACAAAAGTGTCAATAATATGATCCCGAGGCAGGAACCAGTGGGCTACCTCTTCTTCATCCATCACAGGAGCAAGATTAAACTGCTTCAAGTAAGTGTTGATTAATCCTTGCACTGCTTTAGTATCTTTTTGTTCCATTGGTCTCAAACCTGAAGTCTTTGTGGCCTTATTGTAACAAAGAAAAATAAATGTTAAGATGTTGAAAGGAAAACTGCATACACAGCAAGGGCTGGAAATAGGTTGCAGAGTCATTCCACTTGCTATAATGCATTCATTATTAGCCTACTTTACCCCAGCCACCTAATTCATTACGCTATTTCACAAACTGCTTTCAATCAGAATTCCCCCTCTTCTAATTATTGAGACAGTCTGGGGCACTTCAATCTTTATATTCCTTTATTAAAACAACTTCATTTCTCCAGAGAAGGAGATACTAGTGCCAACAGCCTAGACTTCACACACTTTTTATTGCCTTTTCTTTTTTTCCAGGTCAGTCTATTTCTTATCTTCTTCTAAACTACCTAGAGCCCAGATACAGAAACAAAACATAAAGCAACTTGCATATCAGAAGCTAATCTGAAGACAAGAACACTTGTAATTCAAATTCACAAAAATTAGTCAAGATATAAACCAAAGTCAACTGATAATGCTTAATTAGAAATCTTTTAACACAAAACTCCACCTATTCTTAATGCTTGCAAACTCACTTGCCAGCTCAAATTTCTATACAGACTCAACTGCAGTTATGTTAAAAAAGAAAACGTCTCGTAACTTCAAGCTTTCTGAAACTAAAAAAGTTACAGTATTTCAATGAATATTGCAGTTTACTTGACTGTAAACATCAGAAGAAAAAAATGCTTTCCAGTACTATGCAATTAATGTTTAAACAAGCAAAGGTGGCTAATGTTTTCTCCCCAATTTTTATTAGCTTTCACGAACATTTGCTTTTAGGGAGAGAAAGGCTCATTCTCTTTCAGAGCTCATTTATCCTGCTTCATCTGTCTGAGCCACATACTTGGGCATGCACCACATTAATCATGGCAAAGTCAATTGCAAGAGCAGCTAGGTAGTGACTTGATTACTAGAAGCCTGAAATTAGTGTAGCTGATTATGCCCTGCTCCAAAGGAGTTATTCTGGGGAAGGTCTTTATTCACATACTCTGGAATTCAGCAGCTAGACGAAAAATCAAGGCACATTTTAGCACTGTCCTGTACTGGGTCTAGTCTTCCTGCTTTCCTGTGCAGCCTGGGACTATGGTTTGTCTCCACAACAGCACATCTTCTAGAATTTTAAATGCCCTGAATCCTTAAGGGTATTCACCTTACTTGTCAGCATGACTCTTCATATGTTGTATTTTGTTCATAACCTCTTTATGAATGACAATATGAAGGATTAATTTCTGTTCCCTCCAAGCCTTCCTCTCCCTTCTGAAGCTGTATACTGGAGCACAAAGGAAGCAAAAACAGCTGAGCTGGAACATCTTTATTTCCCAGCAACACTCAGAATGGCCACACCTAGATGATGATTTGTAGTCCCAGAAGTGAAGAAGAGTGCACAGAACTGGGCTAAAACTTGTTTCTCCGCTCCACACAACAAACTGCATTGGGCTTGTATCCATGTGAGTATCCTAGCTCAGGAGCTCAGTCAGGAAAAGACATACAAAGACAACGTGCTCCTGTCCCTTTTCTATTTATCCCTTTCAGACAACTCCTTGCTCAAGAGATTAAACACTTAAACCCTCCTCACATTTTTTTTTTAATGTCTGTAGATACATACACAAACACAGCCTTCAGTGGGGGTGATATTTTATTAACATAATTACTGCATTTCCTCTATTATTTCTGAAAACCTATTCAGTTCATACTGTTTGTGTGATTAGGATTGATTAATTCCTCTTACAGGGAGATGAGCTCCCAGTGGCAATGATATTCCAAGGACTCTAAGAAAAGAGGTTAGAATGCCAGAAACAGTGTTTGGTGCTGAGGGACATTAAGGTGGTGGTTAAGAATTCAAAAAGCTTTTATTTTAGGACAGTTTGGCCTGAATGAATCAATTTGTCTGACATAACTGTTTATAATAACAGCCTGAGACTGAGGCTAAATATTCACAAAAGCACTTAAACCTTTCCACAGGAAAAGAAACTCCAAAAAAATCAAAAGCACAAAAACTAAACAGAAGACATTAGCAAAAAGATTAAATCTTTATTTTCCATGGGAGAATCTTCCAAGTCCCATCTAAAAGTAAATGAACAACCGAGGTGTATGGAGTCCTAAGGCACTTGGTTTAAAGTTGACTTTCAAAGCACCTATCTTGTATTTGGACATCTCTGTATAATATGTTATAGCTGTATTTTCTGAATGAGATGACGTATTCTTAGTTTTCCATAATTTGTTTTTCTGTTGCAATCTGGGTTTTACGCTAAAGGAGATGATCAGGGTACAGCTGCTGTGGTTTCTAATGATTCTCTGTAGTTATACTTTTTTGTTCTTAAGTAAGATCCTTATCTTATTCTTTAAACTATTCTTGTCCTGTATTGTTTCCATGAGAAACAGTACTGGAGTTGCCACTGAAACCTATATTTGAAATTGTCCACTGGACTTTTTAGACTTTTTAAAATGTCTTCAGATTTGATGAAAGCTATATTTAGTTCTCCAAGATTAAAACCTAATTAATTTGGTTATTAATGCTTAAGCTCTGAAAACTGCTGCCCTGCACACAAGGGAGAACTGTATGTGCAGGCACAGGTAGCATGCAGGCAGCCCAGGAAACGAGTCTCACTGACAGCAGCAGGAGTTGAGATCAAGCCATGGCACGTGCTTTATACTGAGGAATGCTTGGTGTATTACTCAGATGTACCAGTAACAACAGAGCCTGCAGCGTCAAGTTAAATATAACCAACAGAAACAATTCTCCAAAGTCAGATAAATCATTACAAAGTAATTATAAAAAAACTATTTTTTTAACCCAAAGGGAGGGTTTGTTTACTTGAAATAGCTTTACTGATATGGCACTGGTCCAGAGGATAGTCTGCTTTCCCTCCAAATAGAAAGGTAGCTTTTACAAGCAAAGAAATTGCTTTCATTCATATAGCTTGGACTAGCTTCAATAGTCTGCTACAGCAATGAGATTTTTTGATAGTACGTCTCAGACTACTTACAGTGACGTGCCCTGTCAAGGAAATGCATCCTAAGGCTTTTTGCCAGCCTAGCTATTAGCTGCAAATATGGAAAAAAATATTTTTAACTATCATAGCTATGCCAGAACACTTTTTTTGGCCAGACCATGCAAATAACAGTACACAAGATTCTGAGGCAGCTTTTGCTGAGCCTACTCATTGCAGAAGAACAACTTTCTCTGACATACAAGAAAAAGCTGTGAATTAGAGTGGAATCAACCAATCCCATTGTACTCAACCAACTTTCTAATGGATTTCTCTGAGAATTTTAAGACATGAGCTGTTAATTTTCTATTCCAGTAATATTTTATAAGATTAATCATACTTAGAATAATCTTATGCATCTTCAACTCAATCCCACGTGTTTATGAAGTCAAGGTTTCTGAATTTATTGACTTTTCTAAAGGCTTTTGAGTCAACATTTATATTTTCTCCACACACAAACCTACACTTCCAGCAATAGTCTCTTCTGTTTAGAGTAGCCCTTATTCCTAGTTGGTGAAAAAGACCATATTTTCCTGTGTGCTGCGTGCACTGCCTTTCCACACCAAAGCCTGCACTGTCAGAGACAGATGGAAGGTTATTCTGAGCCTAACAATAACTGTGGGGATTCTCTAGAAGACATACTGCTTACATCAGGAAGTCTGTAGAGCTTCATTGTTCTTTGTAGAGTCATGTTTCTACTCAAATGTGAAAATTTCACCTCCACCAGTTTTCTGGGATTCAGTGATCGATGCCAATATCTGGAAATAAAATTCATGAGATTAGGTAGTGTTTTAACTGTCAGCTTTACCTGTATCCATTTCTCTAATTTCTTGCATTGCTCCTCCTCTCCAAATTTGTTTCCTAGCAAGCCTGTACCAACGTCTGTAAGAGGCTTGAGCAAACAAAAAACAAAAAACAAAAAAAACAAAACAAACAAAAAAAGGAGAAGCTACATCTAAGCAATAGCTTTTAAACAAGCCTACAATCACTGTATTTTGGATCCAAGCAAATTATGGAACAAGTAAGCACATGGTTAAACATTTCAGTACCTGCCATAGCCCTGACAATCTCACCATACTTACATTGTAACATTTATTTTCTTGAACAGACAGGTCCCTCTCTGCTCATGTCTCTAAGGAGTTTGTTGAAGGGCCTCTTCGTAGGAGATCATTGTGCAACAGAACATCTCTGGTTACTCTAACACAGCACGGCTTTTTTTCCACCCTTACCTACAGAAACTTACAGGATCTTTGTGCTGCTATGTACAAACACAATTTCAAATCAAAAGGCTCATAAATAAGTACTCTGTTCTCTGAAGGATACTGTTGAAACTGAACTTTTCCCAGCACAAATAAAATCCGCTCCAAGCAAATGAAATTATACTTCATTACATACAACACTTTTCACATGACACGTTTTCCCATTTTTATCAAATGCTGATCAAGTCCTCCTTTCTCCAGGAAAGATGAAAGCATTTCAAAAAAGCAAATCATACAATTCCCAGAAATGTTCTGCCATCTTTGGCAAGCAACCAGGTCAACAGGGAAGTGTCCCAGCAGGGAAACAGGCCACTTGAAAAACACAGGTATACAATGCTGCCATTGCTAGCATGGCTTCCACCAGAAGGTCAACAGAAACATCTATTAATCTATTTGAGGTACAATAAACAAACCCAAAATTAGAATTTAGTCTGAGAAGATGTTTTATCCAAGGCACTAGAAAAAAAAAAGAAAAAGAAAAACCAAGAAAAAAAAACTCACACAAACTTGGGCTTTTAGATTAGATTCAACTCCACAGCATTCAATTTCTTTGAATTTTATGCTCTTATAGGTTTATGTGGCAAGGTTTTGGTAGTGAGAGGCTGCAGGGGTGGCCTTTGTGAGAAGAGTCCAGAAACCGCCCCAAGTTAGATAAGAGCAGAGCTCCAAAAGAGACCTGCCACTGTCCAAAGCTGAGCCAGAGAGTGGTTTTGGTTGTGCCTCTGGGACAGCAGATTTAAGAAAGGAAAAAAACTGCTGCGCAACAGCAGCTGGGAGAGAGGAGTGAGAAAACAGAGAGAAACAGCCCTGCAGGCACCCAGGTCAGTGCAGAAGGAGGGCAGGAGGGGCTCCAGGCGCCGCAGCAGAAGTTCCCCTGCGGCCCGTGGAGAGGCCCATGGTGGAGCAGGCCGTCCCCCNCTGGCGGGAGCTGCCGCCCGTGGGGGAGCCATGTTGGAGTAGTTTGGTCCTGAGGGATGGACCCCGTGGTACGGACCCATATGGGAGCAGTTCTTGAACAGCTGCAGCCTGTGGGCAGCCCACACAGGATCAGCTCTGGAAGGACGGCATCCCGTGGGAGGGACCCCGCATGGAGCATGGGCAGAGAGTGACAGTGAAGGAGCGGCGGAGACGCAGCGTTAGGGACTGACCGCAGCCCCCATTCCCCTTCCCCTGCGCCACTCGGGGGGAGGAGGTAGAACAGAGTGGATGCGGGGAAGGTGTTTTTAGTTTGCCTTTAGTTCTCACTACTCTAGTCTGCTGTCAGTAGGCAATAAATTACATTAATCTCCCTTGTGCAGAGTCTGTTTTTCCCATGACAGTAATTGGTGAGTGATCTCCCTGTCCTTCTCTCAACCCACAGGCTTTTTTTTTCCATCATATTTCCCCCTCCCTGTTCTGTTGAGGAGGGGGAGTGAGACAACAGCGTGGTGGAGCTGAGCTACCTACCAGTATGGAACCACCACAATAGCCAATTACATAGAATGCTCTTTAAAATGACTGCTACAGGAACCAATATTATTATGAACATCACCTAGGTTACCTGCAAGTAGCCACAGGTTTGGGGAGTACCACTCCAGCAGTGTAAACAGCCTGAAAAATTCCTTCCAGGTTTACTCTTCTGGTTATTTCCCGAATAAGTACAGGTGCTACCCGTTTAGATCTCAGTTTCTTATGGACACAGAGAAAATTGATTTCTACCATTTTCTTCACACTAAAAGGACAATAAATAGTGAAAAAAAGTAAAAAACAATAACAAACAAGCAAGCGCAATGCTTATTTTCAATTGCATAATTTCAGTTTTCCATGTTGTAACAGAATAATTTGAGGTAAAAATAAATCAGCCTGTAACAAATTACATCTGCAACAAAGACTAATCTATGATACTGTGACATTACTGGCAAACTGTACAATACACAAGCAGTGTCCAAGGTGTTTGTGATACTCCGTTTTCAGAGCTTTATCAAGACTTAACCAACTACCTACTTTAAGATCCTGAATGGCACCCAAGCACATGCTAAGTGGTATCATAATATTTTATGATTGTCAGCATACAACTATCTGGCCAAGAAAGTCCAGCTGACTAGCTATCCTTTAAATTCATAAGATGGCATAGAAAATTCATCTGTATCATCCATCATTAAGAAAATTCCTTAAATATTTATTGCTTGTTTTCACTGTAAGGACTCCACAAGCTTTTTGGAAAAAAAGAATTAAAAATCTCTGCTATATACGAAGGATTTTTCTGACTCTATATGGTCAGTGAGCCTCCTTCTCTCTTTGCAAGTTCTCCATGGCAATGGATGCCAGTTTAAGCTTCGTTTCATGGTGTTATTCTTTTACTAATATAAAAGTAAAGGTGCATTTTACCTGTCATAAATACGAATATTTGCAGGGATGGCACTTATGAATCCTACCAGTTTTTTGTTTGAAGACACTCTAACCCCACAGTGCCATTGGGGTAACCAACCCGGAGGACGTAGTGCCCTAGAATTAATGACAGAAATCATTACAAATTACTGCCTAAGAAGATGTAATATAAACAATCTTCTTTGCACTCCACCCAGAACAGAATGTGGAACTTGCTACTCACCAAAGAAGAAATTCAGGTGAATAATCAAACCTAAACATATTATCGTCATCTTCTACATAATTCTCATTTAACAGTGTGTATAATTCCTTCAGCTGAAAACACACATGGGAAAAAGAAAAAAAAAATCAAAGCTTTATCCACACACATCAATAAGAATATGCTTCAGTGATTTTAGGTACATATAAAAATTGTTTTACTTACGACTTCAGCATTGCTAAGATCCAACGTGTCCCACATAAAACCCTGCGGCAAAGAATATGGCTCTAGGCGGACATTGTCCTTATCTGGTTCAATTGCACCATGTGAAGTTATAACTTCATCTTTTGAGGAAGGAGGAAAGCAGGAGGGAAGAAAAAAAAGAAAAACAGTTGAACTACTAGCTTCTGAATTAGTTCTCAAAAACTGTATTTAACTCACATCATGTGTTTTCTCATAATTATGCAATAGGAACATGAAACTTCTAAAAATGCTTAAAAAATAATATTATTAGCTTATATTACTTCTCTGTTCTTACAGACTGCATTCAGACTAACTACTACCTCATCAGAATATCTATAGCCAGGCACAGAACTACTTTACCTCAACCAATATCCAGTAACTGATTTCATAACACAGGACACCAATTTATCAGCACATGCACAGCACTTAGCCAGCTATGAAATCCATGGTTTCATCATGAGAAACGTGTTGTACTGACAGCTAACAAGCTACGGCTTGGATCCTGTTTACAGCTGACTTGAATAGACGTGAGCTCAACAGTACTACTCAGGAGCAGCACCATGGCAAAGCCAAGGCTTTTAAGGGATGCTGGAGAAATATGAAATTTGTTCCTAAAATCCTATATGAAAGTGTGCTTTCTCCTCCTCCCTTAATTTACAACTCTAGTGCTTCAGTATATAACAACTAGCTATAATGAGAGAAAATGCTCCTCTTCTCTGGAGCTGCACCTGCCAAACATAGCACGTACTTTTCCCAAATAATGCCCAATCCTGAGAAGTAGGTATGGCTCACTGTCCAGTTTGGAAGGTGATCTTTGCCAGCATCTCTACACAAACTCTGGAAGTATCAACCACCTAAACACTACTGCCACTACATAGCAGACCTGACCTAACATTATACATAAAGGATCTATTGTTAACAACCTTAACTATAAGGCAGATGGACTTTGAAGTTAATTGAATGCAAAGATCCCTACAGCTATTTCTTGAATCAACAGATTTTTTTTCCACCTGAACATATCCAGCATATCAAATAGTGAAGACTTCCCATTGTGTTCATTCAGCAGATAAAGCTAAAAGAAAATAATTCAACAACAAAATCAAGAAGCAATTCAGAAAGACTGCTGAACAGAAACTCTGCCAGCCAAATTCAGCAAAGTGTATTTCTACTGAACAGACCTAACAAATCATTTTTAGAGCCAATCTATTGGTCCTTTTAGGCTGGCAAGAGACAGACTCATCTCTAGAGAGCTGCTTCAGGATATACTGACCACCCTGAACTGAACTCCTGGAAGTGCTGTGCAGACAGCTGAGCTGGCTCTGAAAAGGCTTAGTTATGGCAGGAGTATTTCTTGGATTTACACATCAACTTTTTTTGGCTAGGCTCTTCTTCCACCAAGGCAGGACTACCGTCAAAATTACTATCATTAGTTTAGAGAGATGTCTGTACAGAGAAGAACCAGGGCAGGTCAGTTCAATCCAGTGGAAAACGCTGCAGCAGGGATGCTGCTCTGGAATTCTCTGTGCAAAGAAGTTGGGGGAAATACGATCACAGTGGATTAAGCTACAGAAATGGATTAATGTGAAATGCTGCCCTGTGGAGAGACAGAGCGGAGTGCTCCTGTGCTTTACACTTTACCTTATTTCTGCTTATTCTACACCAGTCTCCAATGCCATGGACACAAACCTTCAGAACAGAACAGAGAGCTGTTCTGCAGCTGACAGCTACTGTGTGGAGACTGTTTGATTTGTGGGGTCCAAGTTTCTTGGGCACTGCAGAGCTAGAACAGCTTAACTTGACGATAGTGAAGGGGGACGAAGGTGCAGAAAGTCAGAAGAAACAAGAGAGTCAGCAGCTGTCTTCTCCAGCAGAGACTAAAGATTTACCAACTGAGTGTAAACAGGGGATCAGATCAGTATAAAAGAAGTAATCTGACAACTTCCTTAACAAAGTTAAAGGCAAGGAGAGGTCACATCACCATCTCACTTGGTACCAAGAACAAAGAAGGGACTCAGAAAGTATGCCTTCAAGGTAGTGTACATTGTGGAAGAAACAGGTGAACAAAGAGCAGTAAAAGTGTTCATGCATGAGACAAGTGTCATTATCCACTAAAGCTGCATGGAAACTGTGTAACCTGCATCAGGAAAGTCATCATCTCTGTGATAGCAAATCTATCTATAGAAAAAAAAAAACAGGGAAAATAAATAAATAAATATAATCAAAGTGTACTCTTATCACCACTTGACAGATTTCTTATTTTCCCTGAATTGGAAAAGACTTCCATGTTCTGTTGTTTAAGAGTTCAGACCTAAAATGTATAAAGGAATGCTTTCAGCATTCCTGCAACAGCATTTCCTATTTTAATAGAGAACATCAGAATAAGATTTATTAACACTGTGTTTTGTTGCATATTATTTTTAGGGGCAAGCACTTTCCTAGAGAAATCAGAAATTCCATATAAAGAACACAAAAGATTAAGGAACTCTACTGCATGCAGTTCAACTTAATACCCATTTTACAGAACGTGCCACACAACTGGTACATACTCTTTTAGTGGTCAGTAAGATTGCACGCCCAGGCCCAGTTCAACTTACTAAGTTTAGGTACGGGTTGCGTATCCCAAAACTGGTATTTACGTTTGGTAGCCTCATCAATGTTCTTTGCTGGACCTTGGCATGCAGAGAGCAGCTCCATCGCTCTCTGGATGTCTTGAAGTTTCTGCATTGGAATGGCTGGATTCTGCACAGAGAAAAACAGAAGAGGAAGCTTATTGGGTGTGTTTACTTTGAACAAGCTGTACAGATGTGTTCATTTACTGTTCTGTATTCTTTCATATGATCTTCTTATCACAGTTTCAGTATAATCTTTGGCGGCAGAAAGGAGAAGGAAAGGTGGGAAGCTTCACAAAATACTTAATAGCTTTTAGTAGTGTTTGCATTTAACCATGAAACTTCAGTGTTTGTAACACAAATACTGCAACATTAAGGCAGGGGATACCAGTATAATAATAAAATGCTTTTTATATTCCCCTCCCAGTGGTAAAATAGAATAAATGGCAAAGAGCAGATCAGCTGAGAGATCTAACAATCTAAAGATTGATCACAGAGATATTTGAAGTTGTACTTTATATATACACTATAAAACATCATTTAAATTCAGTATGGCTCAATATTTTGGTTACACTGTTGCTGCAAATATTCACTTTTTAAACTTAGTTATATTTAGCTACCGTCTTACAAATTTTATAGTAGGTAGCTTACTGCGTTATACAATATATAGGAATTAGCCATCTTGCCATTAATGCCAACCGTGCCAACACTCACAGTGAAAGACTAACTTACGGAAGCAAACTTAAAACAAACCAACCTTCCACTTAAAAGTGGAAAAATCTTTACAGAGAAGTTATCTGAAAAGCATAAAACCTAAGGCTAAGCATGTCCGAACTGAGCTCCCAAACCCTCAGTTCTGAGCATTCTGAGAAAGTATAACTGGTACAAGAATTTTACCTGCATATGAAATTGCAGACCAATAACAGTAACAGATTTCTAAATGTAAAGGAATTTCTCTCTCACTCCCTCCATCCTTCCCCGTCTCACTTTTTAAAATCATCTCCCAAGTGCTAAGTCCTGTTCTAAGGCATACTATCAACATGCTTATGCTCAGGTTTTCCCAGACTTTGCAGTGGAATAAATATATTTGATGGAATAGTCTCAAATGGATTAGAAAATGTTAAGTATTTCTGGATAGAGATTTCAAGCCAGATGTCTTTTTGCTGAATATCAATGGATCACTATTTCAGTATTTCACTTTCTGTCTAGGATTCATGTGTTGAAAATCCACCATAAACTACGTGTAATAATGACATTAAAGTTTCATTTGGATGGGCAGCTGCCTTCGGTGTCCTCAGTCACAGAAGGACTGCCTGTAGCTCAATCAGGCCATCATTTTCTATTTATAATAAATACTTGTACTCTCTAAACATTATGCAATTTCTTTCACTAATTTAAGTATGGCTAAATTTGACCTGCGAGCATGCTTTAAACATCTGTCATTTGAGTAGCTGTGAACTAACATATTTACACACTTTCAAGTAGTTCAACAAACTAGATCAATGCTATCTCAGCATAAAAAAAACCCACTCTATTCTAAGATCCAAGTTATAGTGACATAGGTTACTTTTCTCAACTAAAAATCAATTTGTCCATTACCCACTGGCCTGATACAAACACTTCTAATGCTGCTAGATAAATTCTGAACTCTTATCAGTAGATTATGTAATCATACATAAATGTTGACATACTAGAAATTACTTTGTATGTTTTGGATTTTTTTTTTTTTAAGTCTAATATTTTTTGTACATTAGGAAGAAAACAGAAGATCTAAAAAAGATATTAAGTTCTAAAAGGATCTTACTAGCATATGTAAAGTAAAAATTCATCAAATTTAGTACCACGTTTTGGTACTAAACATGACATGGTTAGGGACACCTGGAGAAATCCTCTTTTGTCTCAAGAAGTTGAGAGAAGACCCTTTTGGTTTCCTTCAATGGAAAGCAAGAAATACCTACACAGAACGTCAACATGAATGAAAAAGAAGAGTGATTTTGTTTAATTCCAGTGTAGGGGAAACTTCTCCTCACAGCACAAGAAGGCACTGTAAGGCACTGCTGTGCAGCACGGCTGAGGTATGCCCTGTGGCAGAGCCTTTGAGACTCCCATTACCCACAGCACAAGAGAGCGTTAGGGACCACTTGGCAAAATGGTCATGCACAAGCCTGTAAGAATAGGCAGGATGCATCTGAGGGTGCTGAGGGAGCTGGCTGATGTTGCTGCAAAGCCACTCTCTACGAAGCTTGAAAGGTTAAAGCAATTGGTGGAAGTTTCTTATGACTGGAAAAAAGGAAGTATCATACTCATCTTCAAGAGAACATGAGAACTCAAGGGTCAATACTGTTTAATGATCTACACAGACTGCTTTCTCTGCAAGTTTGCAGATGATACCTAGTTGGAAAGAATGGTTGATGTGCTGGACTACAGAGCTGCCATTCCAAGCAACCTCGACAGGCTGAAGACAGGAACTTCATGAAGTTTAACAAAGACAAATGCAAAGTCCTGAATCTGGAATGGAGAAAGCCCATGCAATGGCAGAGGCCAGCACTGACTGGCTAGGATGCAGCTTTGCAGAAAAGAACTTGGGAGGCCCTGGTGGGCAGAACTGAACATGAGCCAACAGTCTGCTCTCACAGCAAAGAAAGCCAGCTGCATACTGGGTTGTACCAGCAAGGCCGGCCAGCAAGTCTTCCCCTTTATCTGGTACCCCTGAGATCACACCACACAGTTCTGGGTTCCCTATTACAGGAAAACCACTGACACAGTGAAACGAGTTCAACGGAGGGCCACCAAGATAATTAGGGGGCTAAAGCACACGACATACAAGAAGCTTAGAGACCATGGTTTTGTCCAGCATTAAGAAGGCGGCTGAACAGGAGCGATCTTATTGCTGCCTAATGGGAGGATGTAAAGAAGATTGAGCCAAGTCTTTTCAAAGTGGTATAATGACAGAACAAGAAACAACGGACACAAGTTGAAAAAGAGCAAGTTCCATTTAGATATAAAGATTTGTTATTATTACTTTTATTATTATTATTTTAACCACAAGAGTGGTCAAACACTGTAATAGCTTGCCCACAGAGGTTGTGGAATTTCCATCCCTGGAGACCAAACAAACCCACCTAGGCCTGAGCAACCTGATCTAATTGGGTCTGCTCTAAGCAGCACGTTGGTCTGAAGAACTCCTGAGGTCCCTTCCAAGCTAAGTTGTTTTATGACTGTATGTTGTGCAGGCCATTGGTGACTACAATAAGCATTGACAATATCAGAGATCTAGCAAGTTTATTTGTGCCAATATGGGAAACCTACATCCCTGGGGCTTGTAATGAGGAGAGAGCTCACAAAGTCTTGTGGGATGGGCAGTAAAGTGTCCTAAAGGTCACATTAAGCACACAGTGCTAACAAGCATTTATTGCTGTGGTTACAGTCATGCCAGTGTTCAAGAAGTCCAGTACCACAAATGAGAGAGGGAGAAGACAAGGAGACTCACTGTTCTGTTTTTCTCATTTGCTGACTGGGACACCAGTTTACAAACTCAGCTCACCTCAAAATCCTTTTTCAAAATCATTTTCAATGAGTTCAGAAGCCCCACTGAGTATTACCTGATGATCCTGCATATTTTCTCCTAGAGACAAAGTGTACAATATCACTCTCCTCTGAAATATTTTGTAAACCTCCCTTCAACCAACAGCAAGTAAATGCTAAACACGTTTGTTTCCACTTTTCACATAGTACAAGGAATAACAATCTAAATATCACTAGAGTAGCAGAGAAAATAAATATACTTCTCCACACTGATGCAGATCATCAGTCTAAAAAGAAAATCTAAAACAGAAAAGTCATCCAAGACAGAGAAACTTGTCTACTGATCAGTGTGTACACCTGGAACACTGAACAGAGAGGAAAACAAACCAGTGCTGGCACATTTGCAACCACAGAAAAGAGGAAGCTGTGTAAGGACAGTAACGGTTTAGTTGCCTAGAGCCTGAGAGAAAGACTTAAAAAAAAAAAAAAAAAAAAAAAAGCATCCCTTGTATGCATATAAAAGAGAAAACTAACATTGCTAACAAACTGGCTAAACTTCTTGTGCCAGTAAAATACTCACTAACTGCGCCACTGGAAGTATGTAACTTAGAACAAGGATAAGTTTCCAAATTTGCAAAATGCAGTGCATGCTAGAGACATGGTGTGCAAGACTGCAGAGCGCTGAAGACTAAAGTCTTGCACATGAAATCAAAAAAGTGAAGCAGCTTCCTTCTAATACAGTTAGAGGTAGCAACAAATTTGGTCAGCAGGGAATCAAGGAACTCCCAAGATACTGCAACAGTGAACTATATCTTAATGTTAATATTAAAACTGACCTCGCTCCAACTATAAAAGAGTGCAAGGTTACTTGGTTGTTGCTTGCAAACAATCTTCTTGCACTAGCAACTCACGCCATGTACTTTATAGAAAAACAGTATCAAAACGTGTAGTGAGATCAGAAAGCATGTAAGATCCCTCTATGTATTTCAAAACGTCCCCTGGGGCAAATGTGCCCATTCAAAGCAATGGGTGTGACACAGAGAAGATCCAGAGAGACAACACAAAATCTATCAGTAACACCAATGTACTTGCAAATCTTTCAGGATTAATAGCACTACTGGTACAACAGTGTAACTTTCTCCACATTAATCTGGTAAAACAAACATAACTACTTCAACATGCTCAATGGTCCTTGAACTTTCTTATCACCATGTTATAAACCTCAGTTCTCAGGCTCAGATTTCTCTGGAGATAAAAGCTATACGTTAAAAAGCCACCAAGGCATATTACTCACAATTTAGTTAGAACCTGGTAGTCAAAAGCACACAAAGCCCACAAAGGTTGCACATCCCCTTATGCAATTTTGCATTCTTACTTACAGCAGAGACCTTTCAGATGGCAAAAAGTTTCTTCAGTCTGTATCTCCATGTTAAAGATTACTGCATTTTATGTAAGATGACACGTTGCTTGTTTGCCCAAATGAGACTGGTTAACAAAGCAGGTACGCCTCATGTAAAACTTCCCCTAAAGACTGGACTGTGGGTTTGGCTGGGCATTGGATTTTATTTATTTGTGTGTGTGCGTGTAAAATGCTAGGAAACGGCTTATGTAGAATACAGCCAGCATGAACTCGCTTGCCCTTCCCTCCTCCTGCTGATGCTTGCCACGAAATAGCATTATGCTGTACAAGTAAGTGAAACTGCACTAAGCAAAGTTAGACGGTGGCTAAACTAAAGGCAATTCGTCAAACACAAAATGTACTTAAAAGCATTACCACTGCAGATTAAGATTCTCTTCTACAAAGCCTGAATTCTAACTGCCGTTAAAGAATGCTGTGGTTAAAAACTGCTGTGGTCGCAATGACTCTCCAGCCTAGCTTCATACAGCTGGCCAACACCAGGACGTGCACCTTGCTTCTGTCTCTGTGCAGGACAGAGTCGCCTAATTCAGACATATGTTAAGGTAGTACTACCAACTCACTTTTACAAAAAGCAACACACAAATTAAAATCAAAATGGAAAGCACACACAAATTGAAACAGAACAAGGCTCTCACTTTCGAAGGCTGTTGAATTTTAATCTCCTGGGAGTCAGATGCAGAATCTGATTTGGTGCCTCCAGAATTTGGTTTCTCCTTTTTTCTCTTCTGTTTCTTTTTCTTCTTCTTCGCTCCCAAATCCCCTCCAGGACTTCTGCCAGAAATTCAGAGAATGTGCAATGAGAAAAATCAATACCACCAAGCTTAAAATTCATAAAGACCAAATATGGAAAAACCAGCAGTGTTATATGAAAAATCTAACAGCAGTTTGAATCTGAAGAAAAGGAACGGGAAAGGAAGGAACGGGGGGAATTGAGAGAGCATTGACAAAAAGCTTCCTGCAAGTGCCTTCTAATTTGTTTCATACTTAGAGCCCAGCACAACCAGGCATTTTGACACAACAATGTGAAATTGGGATACCCTGTAATAGCCAGTGCTCTCCTCAGTGTTATTACTCAGCTCCAACATGAAATGGCCATTCCCATACATAAGGCAGGAGGTTCATCAGCCTAATGAATTGTTTTATTTAGCAAGAACCATTTTGCACAGGAAATGGGGCCAAAGACTTCAATCAAAAAAAGGGCATTATGGTGTTGTATACAGCAGAGTAAGAATTCTCTTACACTTCCAAAAGTGACTGCTTAAGTTCTACTGCGCAGGAGATAAAATCTCCATGTCTCTGTGACCATAAATACCAGCTGCCCTGTTCCAAGCACAGTCCGCTCTGACTTGGGGTGGAATTTCCTGGGAAGATGCAGAGATTTAGAAACACAAATTCAACTGAACTTGAAGGAAGTCAAGAAGGTGCAGGAACCAAGGAATGTAACTTCCTCAGAAATTCGGTAACTAATAATGGCCCGATATTTATTCTCCTTGATGCTCAACCATCTGAATTTGGTTTTGATTAGATTCTTCTCATGTTGTTTTCAGGGAATTTTATTTCTAATTTAAGTAGTGAAGAAAGTCTTGAGTGAAATCTCAGTAAGAAACACCACAAAATGATCCAAACATTTGTGCTTTAAAATGATCGGTACAATAGTGTCAACTTCAAAGAAAAAAAAAACGACATATACACTGCGCTTGCAGATTCTGACATATTGGGACTATTGATAACGCAACTCCTTTTTTCTTTAAGGAGATTCTAATTTAGCAAATTATCGAGATATGGAATCAAGATTAGATTAGAACTTGCAAAGTGTGGGAGGTGTTGGCAACTCTCAGACGGAAGGCAAATAGGGAGGGAATGACTCAGTTAACACTGAGTCGTCTTCAGGAGGTTTATATCCCAGCCACCACACACACATCATGGAGCTCAAGACAGATGTTAGAGTCTGGGGGGCCTGGGCATTTTTTCAGTGGAAGAGAACAAAAAGTCAAAGAAACAAAGAACTGTTTATTTCAATTCTGAAAAAAGAAAAAAATCAGATATGACACTGGCAAATCAAAAGAAAGAATAACGTAGCAAAGTTATAAAGATCGACACCCTTGCAAGGGCCACTTTTTTTTTGCCATGACATGCTCACTTTCAAGACCCACCTCAGCATCTATACCTTGTCAGAGCTGAAGTCAGTAAGAAAATAACCAAATTTCTAACTTGGAAACCAAAAGCCTGCAATTAATCAAGCATTTAACTAAACAGAGACTCATTTTGTGGCATCATTACTGTTCTCTAAGAAAGATCAACCCTGACAAGAACTTAACATTCACAGTTACACCAGATTAAGTCATGCTCCCAGCGAGGTAAGAGTTATAAATTCAGGACCTTCTGGGATCAGACCCAAGGGGTTACTCAAAAGACAACAGCGTAGTAGACCAAACACTCATACAGGGGAGAAAAGAAAATTTGGAGCATTTACCAGAACTCTGCAGAAACAAAAGATTGAGTTGTGTAAGTGAGGCAGACAGAAAGCTTTCTGTTGTACAATGACAGTACTGCCTGATCGTGTAGATAATTCTGTTAACAATTTCTAAAGTCTCAGTTTAAAATAATCAAATTTAAATCTGTTTGAAGGCCCATATACCAAGCTGACATTTGTACAGAAACTAAACAAAGAACAGACCCAGATGTCTGGCGAGAGGTTATAAATATGAGACAGTATAATAATAATAATAATTCCACAAAACGTAACTTTTCCAGGACTTCACCACCTCTGGCGACACTGAAACAAAAATACTGGAGAAAGTGATTTCACCTTTGCTAAGATTCATTCAATGAGATACTGTTTCATTTTCCTGAGCCCTCCATAAACTTTCGCCTTTCCCTCCACCACCTCACGTACACCACTCGGACGTTGCCGCCGTGTCCCTGAGCTGCCCCCAAGGGCTGCCGTGTCGCACACAGCGCTAGGACGAGCAGCTGCGGATGCTGCTCCTCGGTGCACGCCGAGCCCCAGGTTGGTGCCGAGCCGTGCCGGTGCAGCTCGGTGCCGAGCCGTGCCGGTGCAGCTCGGTCGTCTCTCAGCAGGAGCCGGCCCCAGCTGCACCACCGGGGGAATTCTGCTCACTGGGAGCACCTGGGGGTCAACGTTCTGCTTAGTTTGGTGAAACAGCCAACGACTGTACTAAAAAAAAAAAAAAAAGTTTGGCAGCTATGGAGAAAAAGCAGCTTTGCCAAGCTTAACTAATGTTATCCCCAGTTAAACTGTACTTTTACCGGGATAATCTTAGTTTGTTCTTTGACCAGCTCAAGGCCTTTTTCATATAGAAATGCACATCTTTTAGCTGGGAAAGAAGGAAGGCAGGACTAAATTGCCATAAAAGACAGACGGTATTCAAAACTACTCATGTTTTTAAATCTACTTGAGGTTGGGGAGAGTAAACAGGTTTTTTTTTATTTTATTTTTATTCATGACTCCAGCTGTGGAATAAATAAAAGCAGATTATCAACTTTAAGAGTGTTTGAAACTTCCTTGAGTAACCTCCCCCTGTTCTTTCTCCCACCATTTCCACACTACGTACCTTCCCAAATCCCAGTCCTCAGCTTATGACCTTCAGTTTTAGAACTTTCACACAGCCTCTTAGAAAATAAACATTTATATCTCTTGTCTGACAGGTTACCCAGGGACTGTTCAGAGCAATTATTTATATGCAGTCTGCCACTTATGTCAGTCTTTTATTGCTGTTATAGTCCACAGAAAGTGAAAAGAGAATTTAAAGAGAGATCCATTTGTCCTTCAGCTCTTTAGGCATGCCTGCAACTGAGATCTGGCAGCAGGCAGCACGCAGAAACTTTGACTGGGTAAACAGGCTTGTCCAACACAAGTTACAACCAGAGATACCAAGCAAATTAGGGCAAAAGCAAAAATGAAACATCTCGGTACTTTTGCTCCTTCTCATACTCTGCCTTGAAAACAACCGAAAGGTTTTAAAACTGGGAGTAAGAATGGCTGGGAAGGGAGAAGTTTGTTGCTCAATATTTAGTAATTACGCTGGGCAGGACGGCACAAAGGAGATGCAAAGGTAACAAGATTATTAGCAAAGACTCTTATTAAAAGCTTTTCTTTTAATTAACATTCCTGTGTGCTAAGATCTGAGTTCTCCTTGCCTGTTCAGATATACCTATCTGACACCACAAAATATATCTCACTCTTAGAGGTTGGAAAAAATTACTTTCACAGTCTGATGAGAGCTGACCTTTGAGCATGAAATTGTTTTTTCAAGTACCCCACTGAGTGGCACGGGTCTGCTGGAACAGAACGCGCTCCATGGGGGCAGGAGGAAGAGGATATACAACTCGCTGTGATGCTATCTCGAGCCGCCAGGCCGGGAAACATACATTTTCATACAGATCAACACATCTGCCCCAGCCAGCCTGCCACACGGACCACAGCTGGTTACACTAAGAAAAATGTTCAGCGTTAGGCTTGGGGGAGACTCTGGCTGTGTCAGTCTAGTAGAGATGTGCTTATACCAGGAGCGTTTCACCGACGGGGGGTGGGCCCACACACTGAGGCGTACCCAAGTACGGACACGGTCTGTGGTATTTTTAACTGCATCCATAATGACAAGTTTGTCAGTCTGATGAATAAGAAAGCAGTGAGGCCAGCACAAAAGTAACGTGCAAATCAAACTGCAGCTGAGGCAAAAGAAGAGTCAAGAGACCTCCTTCTGTCCCCAAAAGATTAAAAGGTTTAACCCTGCCACAGAAACAGGCTGTGGGTACCTCTTTGAGAAAGTTGCTTAGGCCCACATTTTTATGATTTTGTCTGCAAGTTACAAATATAAGCCCATGATCCCACCCACATACCTTTCCACTTATGTACACACATCTGGTGTTTTGCATAAATGTGAAAAAAGACTTTTGCCTCTCCCAATATGTGCTTTGTTTTTTTTTTTTTTAGAACTGAAAAATGGGGATACTACTGCATTTGGGGAGGTGTGTGGCAAAGGCAAGACGCTCACTGCACAGAGCTCTGAACAGAACGATGGAAAGCTCAGATGGAAGAACCGGGGGGAGCCTCAGAGTTATGCTGCTCAGGTGGTCAAACTGTTTTGGCTCCCTTGATTCTGATTTGAGATCATCTTTCCCATTGAAGATTCTTCAGTGTTATTTTAATCATCTTTTTGGACACCAAATCCTGCTTTAGCAGAAACAGCTTTTTGTAATGTCAACATCTGTTTTAAATTACACGGAGTGGCAATTTTAAGTTAACAATTTCTCAAATTTGAAACCAAACACGTATTTCAGATGTTTATTTTTAAGCTGCAAAGGCCTAGGACTGTATGGTTAAGGTTCTTCTTTCCTTCAGAGTATTTGTTGCCTCCCTCTGAGTAAGTGAGGTTGCAAAACTACATTTCTGAAGGCGCTATATAGATCTTTTTGATCATAAAAAGCAGATCTTTTGTGTTCGGGCAAGACTCCAACAACTTTCCAAGTGGTGTTATTTATACTAGGGCTGTCCTTGGTTCATACAGAAAATGGAGGCTTAGATGCAAAGGGCTTTCCCCCTCCTGTATTAGGCCACTAGCATTTCAAGAGAATATGAAGGTCCTGACCAGAAAGGCTTATTATAAGTCCCTCAAATTCCACTGTTAAAACTGGCATTACTAACAGCCTCTCTGAACTAAGACTTCATTTGCATGTATTTCAGTACCTGGAAATGAAGCTTCTTCAGCATGGAATTGAAGTCACAATGCCTTAAAAGCAAATTCAACAGATATTCCCCAAAGCTTTGTGTGTTTCCCCTGCCTCCTCCCCTTCAAGTTTGTAAGGCTGCACTCCAAGATTTCAATCTCACATATTAAGACTGAGTACTGCCTCCAGTACCTTAAAAATATATTAAAAGCATATATCTAAAAGTAGTGCTGTTTAGAAAGTTGTGATTTAACGACAATTAACGGAGTACACTATTAATACATTCTAAGTAAATCACGGGCCGGGGGGATTGTTTAAAGGTCATACTTTTTCCTCTCTGTTTACTAAATACTCTCTGCCCAAAGCCTTTCTGCCATAGAGGAGAAGGAGCTGCTTAGAATGAACGGAAAGCCCTTACAAAACCAGGCTCAGCAGGGTAGATTCAGGTACAATACATACGTATTTTTCTACATACACACTAACACAGCTATTTTGTAAACACTTTATTATGAAACAGTACAAGTACAGCATAATGCATCAAGCAGGAGCAAACTGCAGACAGAACAGGAGAACAGCAATATGAGTCACACAACATACATAATCCTGCATTTAAAAAACAGGACCAGAAACAGAGGACAAAGACATCTGCATGGTTGAGTATTTTCTGCTGCAGACAATCAGTGCTCAAGCACCAAAACAAAAAGAAAAAAAGTGCTACGTATATATACTTACCATATTTACTTGTGGTCATTATTATAAGGACACATTAAGAAACAGTTTGGAAGTAACTTCATTTACAACGCAATCCCATTAGAGACTGACACACAACACATACTCTATCTCTTTATAAAAAAGTAAGGGTAAAGATAGCTTGAGATTAAATATTGATCGGCATCAATGGAGACCATTCAGAATTTAGCAAGTCAGTTGGCACAGTCACGGTTTTAAGCCATAAGACTGCTTATAAATTGCTTAGGTATATGAAACCTAATCTAAAAACTCAAAGCAAACTTTAAAGCTACCTCCAAAATGAAAATACTACAACAGGGAGAAAAAAGGGACTAATACAGGTTCCTACTACCATGGGTTAGTTTCCCCTGATGGAGAGTAGGTCTTGAGACACTGCTGTGTTTGCTGTAAGGTAAGACTTTTCTGTTCATTTGATGGAATTTGTTTGAATGCTTCAGCCTGCAGACAAATAGTAGCAAACAAGATTCTCAAAGACTACAAGAAAACAAAATTCAGTAATTCAAAAGTCAATATTAGACTTCATGCATCAAAAACATCACAGAAAACTGATACTAATACTTAGAGGCTTTTCTCCACTGCAATGGTCTACCACTAATTTCATTAAATTTCATATTACTTGGAAGCATTCACTCCCTAATTCAAAGATGAATAAAGCAGCTTCTTTGAAACACTCATTAAAACACATTTGGGACTTCCAATAAAAACAAGTTTTGCAGAGAACGGTGTACAGTCCGCAGCTGTCTGAGGCGTCCCACAAAGCTCAGTGAGACCCAAGCTGGAGCACAGCAGCAGCCTGCGACTGAGAACACGCAGAAGTGCAATTCTTTGTTCCACGCCTGCCTCTTGTACACTGCTTCTGCACCCACCGTCAAGGCAGCCACAGCACACAGCCACAAGACTGGCTCTGCTGCACAGGGCAACTACAGCTCGACCACGAGAATAAACAGGAGAAGAAACTGGAGTAGGAATAAAATACGAATGAATCCTAGACAGCCACTACCCAGCTATCAAACAGGCTGGCCTGGCATGTCTTCATCTGCGAAGAGCAATGAATAATCATTCTCTGCTCTTAGTGGTGTTACTTTTATGTATTTGGGAATCACTGACTGTAGCATATTTACAAATATAACAAAAGCACCAAGACAATTAAACGCTATTATGATCCATTTTAATATCCAAGATTTATTTTACTCTAATTATTTTTGACACAGATATTTTCGCGTGCATGCCGTGAACGTGCTGAGAGAGTGGCAAGCACGGAAGTTTTCCCCTTTCCTGCCTTTTAAAGGAGTCAGTCCTCTAAGTCTCTCAAATTTCTCTTGCCACATTTAAGATGCAGAGCTGCTTGTTGCCAAGCAAATCCTAGGGGCAGGAGACGACAAACAGCTTACATCTTCAAACATCAATCACCCACAGAAATGCTCTCAACCAAATGAATCAGAAATTCATGAGGAAGATGTTTGTGTAGCGGTGTATAAATTAACCTATTTCTATTTTAGGTTACTCCAGCCACTCCTAGCTGCGACAATAAAGCGTTTGCTTTGCCATCGTGTTTTCTAACCCAAAAAAGCAAGAAAGCACATTTAAACGAAGCCAGCTTTTAAAATCCATTCCCCTCCCAAGAGCCCCAAGCTGCAGCGCAAGCCAGATACGTGGCAGCGTGCGCCCAGGCAGAGCCACACCACACGCAGCCGAATTCCGATCAGGTGCAGGGGGCCACATTTCCGTGGATGTTTGCTCCCCAAGAGCATCCAGAGCCCAATGCGCAGCGTGCACAGATTGAAGATGCAAGATTCAGGGAGAAGGAACTTCAACAGACACAACAGCTTTCGCTCCGTCTTGCTAGAACACACGCTCTGCCCTCCACAACATGTGGATTTCGAGCTGGTATTTCGTTTTGGACAATGGATGACGCCGAGGAGGAGGGGTGCCGAAGGGAGCGTGTGACAGACCGACACCGATAATGCCCCGCAGCCCTGCAGGCCGGGGCTGCCCGAGGGAGCGGCTCCTCTCAGGGCGACCGAAACGAGCGGGGCAAGGCGGGAGCGCACGCTTCACCCCAGAGCGCCATGGCCGACCGAGGGGTGCTTCCTAAAGGCCAAAAAAAACCCCACGATAAAGCCCCCCAATCCTGAAAAATCGCTGTAAACAAATACACCAAAACAGCATTCAGCCTTCCCAGGCTGAGGGCGGCGAGCACCAGCGTGCCAGCTTTTAACTCCGGTGTCCGGCCGGGGCGGCGGGGAAGCCCTCCGAGCCCTCTCCGAGGCCCCTCCGTCCCCCTCTCCTCAGGCCGGGTCGCCGCCGGGCCCG